>VYZV01035753.1:24022-65789 GCA_013401275.1 Pandion haliaetus | reverse complement strand
TAGCGGCAGCTCCGTACCCCCCAGCTGGGCACTGCACCCCCCGACAGACATCCTCACCCCGGGGCCATGCATCCCCCTCCCCAGGGTGGGTGCTGCACCCCCCAACACGGACCGTCACCCCCCTCATTAGACATTGTACCTCCCAAAAAAGACCGAGTACCCCCCAAAATGGGGCATCGCCTCCTCCAAGATGAGCATTCCCCCTTCAGATGGGGGACTGCACCCCAAAAGAGGGGACTTGCAAGGGGGGGCCAGGTGCCCTCAGCACCCACAGGGGATGTCCCCATGGGGTAACAGCACAGGTCCTGACCCCCCAGCCCCCTCTCCTTAGCCCCCAGCCAAACTGGGGGAACCATCATACAGGGACCCCCCCACCCCAGAATCAGGACCCAGCTGTGAGGGTGCCAGGGGGTGTCACATCCTTGTATGTGTGTGTGTCCTCCAAATCCCCACGTATCCCTACCTGCGCCGGTGGCTCCCAGTGCCACAGCCTCGAGTGCCGGGGAGGCGTTTGGGTGGGTGCCGGGTTGTGTCCCCGCCGAGCACCCAGCCGAGTCCCCTAATCTGGCACTGGAGCAGGGGGGGTATTTTTAGCCGCTGCTGGAGCAGAGAGAATGCCACCCGCCAAGGCCTGTGTCGTGTCCCCCCCCGATGTCCCCCCCCATCCCACTGTCCCATGGAGGGGGAAAGGGGACAGCAAGGTGATGCCACCCATCAGGGCCACCTCTGTGCCAGGCTGGGGGGCGGGGTGCAACAGCCATCAGGGAGGGGGGACAGTGGGGACCCCCCAGCCTGAGCTCTGGGCTGTGGGCAAAAGGCATGTCCCCTCCCCAGCACTGTCCGTCCCCTGCCCTGTGACAACAGGTGGGGGGGGTTGGTATTTTAATTGGACCCCCTTCATTAGTGCCAAGTTCATTAGAGGCTCAGTAGGGGCTTTGTGTCCGCAGGGACAGACTGTCCCCATGCCACTGTGGCTGGCAGGGATGGGGGGGGACATGCCAGCTGGGATATGGGGACACCAGTAAGGGGCTATAAAGACCCCAGTGACCTTGTGGGGTGCAGGGATTTAGGGGACCTTAAACCCAAATACCGGGGACCCACAGCACCTTTGAGGGGAGCCAACATCCCAACCCAGTGCTGCCGATGGGTCCCCCCTGCCATGCCAACCCCACAGCCAAAATCAGCCCTGGCAGGAGAGGGTGGGGGCAACCACCTGCCCCCCTGGGTATGGAGGGACCCTGTGGTCCTGCTGGCCTGGGGGATGGGTGCTGGGCTGGGGAGGGAAATGCTGAGCCCAGGCGGAGGACGAGGAGGAAGGCTGAGCACACGATCTCATTAAACAGCTTAGGCAGCAGGAGGGTGAGGGGCAGCACCCAGCAGGGCAGAATTAGGGGGGCTCATTACCCATCCAGGGTAATTAGCTCCCTTTCCCCTGCAGGAGGAATCCCCTGGCACCATTTTCCTTCTGCCACCACCCCTACGGACCCTGCAGCTCCCGGGTTGGGAGGGATGAGCAGTGGGCTGACCCCATCCCCAGTGCCAACCCAGCACCTTTGGGGGGACACAGCCCACAGACATGGGGGAGTGCCCCAAACCCATGTGCACCCTGAGCCATCCCGGGGCACACGGGGTGTCCCCGTCCCCTGCGGGCAGGGTGTGTCATGCCACCTGCCCCCTTACATAAAGCCCTGTACCCACCTCCCTGAGATGCTCTTTTTTTTTTCCGTGAGCCCTAATCTTTGCCGTCTTGGGCTAATTGGATTTCCTAGGTCACATGGCAAGATAAAAAGTCCCCAAATCCCACGGTCCAAAAAAATCAGGTTATCCATGGGGAATTAAGGGAGAGAGCAGGGGGCAGCCGGCCTGCAAGGACCCACCGAGCTCTGCCTGCTGCAGGGCACCCTGACATCGCGGCAGCGGGTACCTGGCTCGGCCTTTCGGGGCTCCTCTTTCTCTCCCCATCGCCCACCGCCCGCCCCTGGGGTGCGCGCGCCGTTCCCCGCGGAGAGCTGGAAGAACCTGGGGACCTAGAGGAGCTCGAGGCATTAGAGGAGGAAGACGAGACCATGGGGAGCGGGGCCAGCGCAGAGGACAAGGAGATGGCCAAGAGGTCCAAGGAGCTGGAGAAGAAGCTCCAGGAGGATGCAGATAAGGAGGCCAAGACAGTCAAGTTGCTCTTGCTTGGTAAGGGTGGAGGGGATGTCCCCGGGAGGATGCAGGAGATGTCCCCCTGTCCCCATCTGGCATGGGGGACCCCGATGATGCCGGGGAGAATGTGGCTGCTGGGGACAGGCAAGGGACAAAAGCAACCAGGGACAGCGACAGGCAGCCCGCAGTCCCATCAGCTCCTCGTGCTCTGCCTTTCTTTGTTGCAAGGAGAGCCCCTTCCCTGCAGCTCGTTTGCCCTCGTTAGCCTGATGAGTTGTGATTAGCAAGCAGAGATTGTCCCACCAGCTAGATGTCCCCCAGGGTTGTGCCTGGGAAGAGCCGGAGGTGGCATTGGCTCTCAGTGGCAACTAGATGGGTGGCAGGGACGAAGGGGACAGCGTGGGGATGGGGAAGGGACCAGGACAGCGGGTCCCACCTGGGCCAGGCTGCAGCACATCCCAGGGGGGTCAGCAAGACCCCAGGAAGATCCTGCCACTAGCACCCCCAAACCCTGCTACTGGGTGCAGGGTGGGAGGGGAAAATCCGTCAGGGGACCCCCTGCACCCCTGCACACTTGGGCAGTGGGGTGACCCCACGGGGAGGCATTGGGGCCCTGCGGGGCAGGGACTGGTGGCTGGGGCTTATCCAGGTGCGGGGTGGGGGCCGGGGTCAAGGCGATTAGCACCCTAATTCTAAGCAGCTTCCTGTGCTGCCCTAAGCCGCTTACAGCACCAAAGCCATCACCAGCAGTGTCCGCAGAAGGCAGGAAGTGTGGGACCCTGGGGACCGGCAGCCCAGCGGGTCCCCACCACCCCTGGGGGTCCCTGAAGTGTGGTCTGGCTCTGAGTGCAAGGGGCGACAGGAGGTGACATGGGCATGATGGCACTGGTGGGAGGATGCCGCCAGGCTGGGTGTCCAGCCAGGAAAGATGCGGTGTCCATCACTGTGGCATCAGGCCTGCGGTCTGTCCCACCCTGGCCAGCACTAAGGTGTCTTCCCACCCTTTTCCAGGGGCTGGAGAGTCAGGCAAGAGCACCATCGTGAAGCAGATGAAGTGAGTATGGCCCGAGGCACCCACATTGGGGAGGTCACCAGGATGAGCCCAACCCTTGGAGAGCCCCAGCTGGGGCAGGGGGGTGGCAGGACCCCTCCATGTCATGCTGGTGGTGGCACCCTGCTGATTCCCAGGGTGGGGAAGGGAAGGAGGAGGCAGCACCCCAGAATGCCAGAGCTTGGGGCTGAGGCTGCTGTGCTTTCCCCCCAGGATCATCCACCAGGATGGCTACACACCTGAGGAGTGTATGGAGTTCAAGGCCATCATCTATGGCAACATCCTGCAGTCCATCCTGGCTATCATCCGCGCCATGTCCACGCTGGGCATTGATTACGCCGAGTCATCCTGCGCGGTCAGTCAGGGTGGTCGTCCCCATCCCCCCCCCAAACCCACCATGCTGGCCAAGGGGATGTGGGGCCAGGCAGCCCCCGGAGGCAGGGTCTGTAGTGGCCCTGTACTGCCTGCCCCTCCCCAGCCCAGCCCCCGGGGCTTCTTTTTGGGGGACAGGGGCCATGGGTGGTATGGTGGCAGAGTCCCTCTTGCAGGATGAGGGCCGACAGCTCTTCAACCTGGCTGACTCCATCGAGGAGGGCACCATGCCCCCCGAGCTGGTCAACTGCATCCAGAAGCTGTGGAAGGATGGGGGGGTGCAGGCTTGCTTCGAACGAGCAGCTGAGTACCAGCTCAACGACTCAGCCGCATAGTGAGTTGGGTCACCAGCTGGGGGTTGGGGAAACAACACAGGGACATGCCTGGGGACCTGCTCATTACCATTTCCAACCCAGCCTGGCAAAATCAATTCCCAATTCCCTGATCCTGGGAATAGCCTGGGGCCACCATCCTCCATCCCACTGGTGCCAGTGGGCTGCAGCCCCCTGCCGTGCCCCCCACACTGTCCCTGCAGCTCCCCAGCTCTAGCCCAGGGACGGTGCTGCCTTGGAGCCCCAGCATTTGGCAGTGCTCAGCCCCTCAACCATCCCCAAAAAGCCATCGGGGTGGGGGTGGGGGCAGCCCCTTGGCAGGAGGTCACATCCCCTCCTGTCCCTGCCCCCAGTTACCTGAACCAGCTGGACAGGATCACGGCCCCTGGCTACCTCCCAAACGAGCAGGACGTGCTGCGATCCCGAGTGAAGACCACAGGCATCATCGAGACCAAGTTCTCCGTCAAAGACCTGAATTTCAGGTGCGTGAGTGGCCCCCACCATGATTCCCCCCAGCCCCAACAGTGGGGAGGGGTTTGGTGTGAACCTGATGCTCCAGGTCCACCAACCCTGCCTGGACCAGGGTTGGTCAGTCACTGCATTCCTCATACCACTGAGGACAGGATGCTGGGACCATCACGCGGGGGGGTGGCAGGACCAGATGTGTCACCCCTCCTGCCCATCCTTGTCCCCTCCCTAGGATGTTCGACGTGGGAGGGCAGAGATCAGAGCGCAAGAAGTGGATCCACTGCTTCGAGGGGGTGACCTGCATCATCTTCTGCGGGGCACTGAGCGCCTACGACATGGTGCTGGTGGAGGATGATGAAGTGGTGGGTCGGGGTCCCAGAGGTGCCCGGGCATAGCTTGGCAGCTGAGGGGGAAAGAAGCTGGGTGCTTTAAGGGGGTTACAGAGGGAGAGGGCCAACACTCTGTGCCTCTGATGCTCTGGGTGATCCAGGAAAGGAGTGGGAGATGCGGGATGGAGCTAGCTCCTACCCAGTTGCATCCAGTAAACGTCAGCACTTGCTCTGGGGCACAAGCAGCCCAACCAAGCCAAAACACAGGTCACGGGGCCATGGGTCTGCCCCCCCTGCCATGCATGAGGAAACCCCCGGTCCTTCCAAGCAGCCAAGGGCAAAGCAGCTCCTGACACCGACCTCTTCCAAAGAGCCACCATCCCACCACTGAACACCTCCAGATGCAGCAAAACCACCCAAGCAAACCCAAAGAAGCCAGCCCCAGCGCAGGAGGGGAGAAAGAGACATGAACTGGTCTTGATGAAGGAAAATTTGACCCAGAGGCACCTCTTGCCTCGCTGTGCCCTTCGACAGGGGCAGAAAAGCAGCAATAAGGGGCAGCTTTCACGCTCCCAGCAAGCGGCAGCAGGGGGGGCAGACAGCACAAGGTCATTAAGCAAAGCTCTCCACATGCCCAGCTCCAGCAGAGCTACTGCTCCAGTACCAGGGGAAAGCAGCTTCAAGAGCAGAGGTCCGGAGAGAAGGAACACAACAGCCCCAAGATGGGTCATTTTGCAGAAGAAATAAAGCCTGAAGATAAGCAGAGCAGAAGCAGGCTGCCTTCTCCCCTGCCTAGGGGACCGGGGCAAAGCATCCTTGCTGGCATCTCCTACAGCAGCTGGTCCCAGAGATGCTCCCTGGTGCTCTGGGGTCTGAATGCCTTTGCTAGGAGCTGGGCCAGGGTCGGGGTCCACCACCCCTGGGGCTTGTCAAAGCCAGGCAGGAGCATGCAGCCCTTCCTCGGCCACGAAGCAGTGTAAGGCATGTGGGGGAAGGAAAGAGCATCTTTCCCATGGAAGCCCTCAAGAGAGGCTGTAATGCTTCCCCCGCAGAGGGTGGGGCAGGATTTTGGCCAAAGCCGGCCCTGCAGGTGCCCTGCTTGTTGAAGCCATACAGAAAAGCTGCTGCGCTAGGAAGCTAGACAAGGCAAAAACATCCCTGTCACCTCTAAAGAATGTGCCTGCTGCTATAACAAAGGTGGAAAAGATCCATCTTCCATCAGCAGGGCAGCAAAAACCCCTGTTGTACTTTGCTCCAGCTAGATAGAGCCTATTCCTCCCAAGGATGGCCCTGCAGCAAACTAGAAACTGCACATCTGGTGTAGAAACCAGAGATTTTCCTTTTCCCTGCTCTTTTCCGAAGCTGCGGGTAACACCCAGGGCCACGGTCCAGCAAAAGCATCCCGCAGCATCGCCTGGATGATGGGGATGGCAGCTTGATGCCCTCACTGAGCACCTTCCAGCAACTGTGCCGCAGGGCTGCAAGGTTTCCTCAGATAATTTTCCCACCATAAGCCTTCGTTTCTGGACATCCCAGAAGCTGTCAGGAGGGATGGGAGCATCGCGCTGCCTGGAGCTGCTTCACACCACTCCCTATCCTGAGCACCCCACCTGGATTTATCTGGGTTGCTCGCACCACAGCACAGGGGCTTTTCAGATGAGCAAGAGGGTCTCTCGGTGCAGGCAGGGGACAGGCAGCAGGGCCATTTGCTGCTGTGGCAAACAGGAGCAGCCCCAGCAGCACGGGGAAAAGCTCTCGTTGTGGGAACAGCGGGGTTTGAGGGGGCTGCAATAGCCAAAAGGGGTTTGTAAATTATTTAAACACCCAGCACTTCATACCAACGAGCCTGTTTGCTTGCAGAACCGCATGCATGAATCCCTGCACCTATTCAACAGTATATGCAACCACAAGTTCTTTGCCGCCACATCCATCATCCTCTTCCTCAACAAGAAGGACCTTTTTGAGGAAAAGATCAAGAAAGTCCATCTCAGCATTTGCTTCCCAGATTACGATGGTGAGTCAGTTCACTCCCCCTCCTCAAAACACCCAAACCATGGTCTGGCAGGGAGCCACATGGTTCCCAACAGACACAGCACCTTGGGTTTGGGTTATGCTGGGATCAAGTCAAGATCCTGGAGGTAGGAGCAAAGGAGAGGACAGATGTGGCCTTGGGAAGGTGTTTGGGAGGATTGAAATGAGAGAAAACATCTTTTTTCTTTAAATTGCTTTGCTAGGTGCAGTTGCCAACAGCCCTCCTCTTCAGGGAGATTTCAGATCTAGCTCTTAAAAACAAGCCTTAAGCATCCCCTAGTCCTGGCCCAGCTCTGATGACCATCTCATGTCCCATGGGGAACAGCTCAACAGCAGCAGCATCTCCTCCCTCCACAGGTCCCAACACGTTTGAAGACGCAGGAAATTATATCAAGACCCAGTTCCTTGACCTCAACATGCGAAAGGACGTGAAGGAGATCTACAGCCACATGACCTGTGCCACAGACACACAGAACGTCAAATTCGTCTTTGATGCTGTCACGGATGTCATCATCAAAGAGAACCTCAAGGACTGTGGCCTCTTCTGAGCATCTGGGTGGCAGGTACCCAAGAAACAGTTATTTAACCACAAAAAAAGGGCTGAGGAAGGGGAGGGGGATGAGGATGCGGCACAGCCTGCTCCATCCCACTCTGCAGGGCAATAGCAAAGCCTGGGGGGAGGCATGTGCCATCAAACACAGCCTGGAAATCCCTGCCTGCAGGGGAGAAGAAGGGAGGATGCACTGGGACTAGTGAGAATGGTGGGGGTTGGGGTCCCACAAGCACCCCCGTGCAAAGCTCCGCTGGGGTTTGGTTTCCTTCCCCAGCAGCCTCCCAAAGCAGTGTGGGCTTAGCCCAGTTATTATTTTGAACTCGTTTTGTCAGACTGCTTCACACTCTTGCACGTGGAGAGATGAAAACAGCAGATTATAGCCCAAATTATGCAGCTGAGCAAGATCAAACCATTTTATCTCAGAGCCTCCTGTTGCCACAACACTGTCACTGGTGCCACACCAGTTTGCAGCCCAGTCGGGGAGGCCGTTATGCAGCCTTGGCTGGTGGGAACAATCCAAGCAATACCGAAGTGGAGCAGGGAGAAGGCACAGGAATCCCATGCCACACTCTGCTTCATCTGGCTTTTTAGTTCATCACCATAAAGGTTTAATTAGGGTTTATAGCCTAATTTAATTAGGTTTTTTTGCCCACTAGCCTGAGCAGTGGTGGGAATTTCTTCCCCTCTCCCCCCTTTCCAAGCATCTCCCAGCCACCAGCTTCGCTGCTTTGTTTTTCAGGGAACCTCCGGCACTTCCCTCATCCCTGAACATTAATAGAGAAGCACAAAAGAAATAAAGCAGACAGGCAGGCAGCTTCCCCACAGGCAGAGGCAGGCTGCAGCAGGATGGGGGGTGCAGCCTTGGCCACCAGCTCTGCATTGTGCTGTGAACAAAGCTGCTTTCTAAGCAGAGCACTCAGCAGCCTTCAACTGAGAACCCGCTTCAGCATCAAGGAAAATATAAATACTGTGCCAAGGCAGCAGGCAGGGAGGCCCTGCCTTCTCCCAAGGTTGCAGGCAGCAGCAAAAGCTGCAGGGATTGATCAGCAAGGGAATACTAGGTGTAGCGCTTCAGGCTTTTCGCTGCTGCCTGGGTCAGAGCATTTAACCCACTGAATTTTTTCCAGTCGAGGAGTACGGTGCAATGAAAAGTTACTTCTCTAAACCCACCCTTCCTGCACATTGCACTGTTACAACCTTACAACCTTAACTGCTTTGTTTGAAAGCGTTTAACCCCTTCTTCTTTATTCCTTCCCACTAGATGAGGAAAGGACTTCAGTTTCACATCGCCGTTCTGCTGAGCAGAGCCAAAAGAATTAACCAAAAAAGTTACTCGGACCCCACTTTTTCTACAACCTGCCCAACCGAGCCACCTACTTGCAAGCCCAAAATAGAAAGGGGCTGAAGCTGAACTTCCTGCTCCCTTTCGTGGCCATTTCCTCTTTTTTTTAAAAGAAAGAAAACCCTGCTCTCTGCCGCATGTGAAAGGCAGCATTTATAAATGAGATCTGGAGTGGTTTGACATCAAAGAGCACACAGTCCCCGGTACGCCAGCCAGAAAAATTAATATTAGGCCATTGTACTTCAACCCTGCCGCAGCCAGGCAGTACAGCGTGCTCGGGGAGAGCCAGCAGCATCACTTCTGCAGGAGGCAGGGACAGGGCACTCCTCCCCTGCCCATCCCTCTGCAGCTGTTTTTTCCCTTTTTATCAAAGCTGAATTAATCAAACCAGGGGTTTCTGGGGAAGGTGGAGGCTGGGTTACCTACAAGTCACTCCTGGGAACCAACCTCAATCCTTTGGCAGGAGGAAGGGGTGGGGGGTGTTGTGCCCTAAGACTTGAGTGAATTTCTCTCCAGAGCACTGGTCAGGTTGTAGCTGATGGCAGGCAAGCAAACACAGGAGCACGTGCATTAGGGTCTGGGGAAGCAATCACGCCTACAGCAGAGGATTGGGCATGATAAAGAGGAAATGGTTACTTGAAAGATTTTCATTCTGCTATTTAGAGCTGTATTTGCTCTTTACTGTTTGTAAATAAATCTATGCTGGTTACTGTAGCCAAGTCCTGTATCCTCTAACTGTTTACTGCAGAGATCACATATACAGCTTCATTTAACTGTAGGAAAAACAAAATAAAGGAATACGCATTACATGGATGTCTATCATTTCTCCCACTTCAATTTCTTTGTGGATTAAGGAACATTGTACATTCTTTGCATTCATTCCACACTCTATGTGCACATGGATCCCCCACCAAGATCAACCGGTGGCCCGTGTGCAGCTGAGTGGGGCCACCGGCATCCTCCCAGGCACCTGGTGGGGATGGAGGCAGGGGTGCCAGGTGCCACCAGGCCACCACCATCAGAAAAACCTTCCTAAAGTACCCTCCCCACCTGGGCAAGATAAAGCACCTACTTGGACCCTTGCAGGGCCAAGCCTCTATTGCAGCTCCAGCATCAGTCAGGGAGCGCCATGCTGTTGCAATCCAATTACTGGGGAGGTTTGCATGAATTTGTTTAAAAAGTGAGTTATCCCATGCATTAGCATGAATCTGTAGTAATGCCTCAAGGCTGGCTAGAAAGCAATTGTCAGGCAGTCCATAGAGTTCAAGGCAGCTCAGGAAGAGTTTCCAGAACAGAAATACACTATTCATAGCTGCTGAGCAGTTCTGCATGTCAGACACCCAGCAGACACTGCGGGGTAGGCATTTACAGCACCCACAAACATCCCTAAAGTATTTCATTCTGTATTTCTAGGCAAGTGTCTTAGAAATGAGTTACATCTACATCATGTAACAACATCCAGAGCAGTCATTTTCCCATCAGGTTCAAAAGAGGCAGTGAGACTTGTGCTATAAATAAGCAAACTAACCATCTGCCAATAATCCCGATGAACGACTGGATGCCTGCCGTTCTCCATCTGTGCCAGCACAACCCAAGTCTTTGGGAGCTGCAGAACCGGCTGCACAGAGAGCACTGACAGTCATGTATGATAAAGCACGAGGAGCCTTCCTGTCCCATTAATTACACCTACTTCCCATCAAAGCACTTACCTTCCTTCTCCAGCAAAGCACAAAAGGGGGAAATGCTCCTGGAAAAATTAAGAATAAACTAGAGAAAAGGCTAAACTGTTTACTCACCATTTTAATACTGCCAACAACTATAACAGATTGAAACTGTACACATGACAAACTGGGAAAAAGTCTCAATGCAATGGTTCAGCAAAGGAATGTACTGACTGATTATGAACATTACTACAGTAAAAACAATGGCAAACCGGAATTTGGCACCACATATACAAAGTAAAGGCATGCTTGTCAATACAGCTTAGGAGTCTCTGAACAGAAAAGGCCATGGTAAATGCAGAACAAGGTGCACCCTTTACAAAATTGCCCACCGGTTTAGACCAAAAATGCACAAGAAACTAAGTGGTTGATTTAGTAGCTCTGTAGCAGCACGTGTTTCCCATCCAGTTTGGAGCTCAGAATTTCAGCTCTCCAACCAACACAGCCTGGGTACACATTCACCACGAAGCTGGCTTTATGCTTACCACGCAGAATGAATCTCGATTTGGCTATCAGCATAAACCAGGTTCACCCCTAACCATAAGCTAAAAAGACTCACTTATCCTGCTGCAGAAGCTTCTTTCAAAAGCCTTATGGTAGCAGGATGGTAACAAATTACACATCAGAAAAAGCCGAAGCTATCGCCATAAGAGCTCTAAGGATCCTTTAAGTAGTTGCAGAAATATTAAATCCTGACCATACCCAAGTGTTAAAAACAAAGAGTTCCTGCTAAGAGGAATACTTTCTGCATGATCTGGTCACATGTGCATAGTTAAGTGATTTTTTTGTTGTTGTTTTTTTATTTTTAAAACAAGATTTGTTTGCAAATAAAGAAATAAAATTTAGTAAAGTTATAGTTTTCTTGATGGAAAAAACCTTAAAAACAGACTAGTGGTGGCTTGTTAACCAAAGAAAGAGAGAAAGCTACATATCGAAGGTCTGAAATCCAGCACCTCAACTTCACAACAGCTGTACACTTTTGAGATTACGCCATCCAAACGATGCCAGGATGATCTAGTCACACTAACAGTTGTTCCATCTTGACCTAACTTCAACATCCCGTATCAATAAAAAGGTCCCTAATACAGAAGATTGTGCTAAAGAATGCAACGATTCTGCATGCTGTTTTCGTTTCCCTGGTCCTGTTCATGCTTGCAGCTGTCCCCATGAGGCAGCAGAGTCTGGTTCTCAAAACGCCACACCATAAAAACTGAAAAGAAAACAGCGAGCATTAGTGAGGTGCAAGGCAAAGCCAGCCCGAGCTGGTGCACAATGCTCAAAACACTACGAGCAGCTCAGCTTTACCTTCTTCCTACACCCCTTCCTTCTCAATAGAGTCCACATTCCTTCAGGTTGTTTTTAATGATAACATCTGTAACAGCATCAAACACGAACTGCACATTCTTGGTGTCAGTGGCACAGGTGAAGTGTGTGTAGATCTCCTTGGTGTCTTTTCTCCGGTTCAGATCTTCAAACTGACACTGGATGTACGCAGCTGCTTCCTCGTACGTGTTGGAGCCTGAAAAAAGATAAGATCCCTTACTTTGGCCAGCAGTTCACAGCAGAGAGATCTTTTAAGTACATATTAAGCTGCTTGCAACCATCTGTCTTATCCAGCTACAAATCCAAATCCACCATTAACCCCTTCCTGTAAATCTGAAGTCTATTCCCAGCTGCTGGTCAGTGACCTTGGACAAGTCACTCCTGCAACTCACCAACTGCTCCCTGCTCCAGTCTCCCTGCCCAGAGATACTAGAAAGGAACATTGTACACTGGCTACAGTAATGCTTCATGCTAGGAACATGCAGTTATAGCAGAAGAGTGACAAATGACAGGAATAAGCAGGTTTGAAGGAAGGACCTTTTCAAAAACATCTAAATGCCTGGAGCAGTGACTAGGTAAAGCATCACATCTATGCAGGGCCATGGTAGGGAAGGGCTGCAAAACAGACTGTTGCTACAAAAACCACAGACACACCAGGGTGGACAAGTGCCATACCCAGGACATGGATAAGTTTTCATAGCCTCTACAATTGAAGTTAAATGGAATTATTGTCCTAATAACACGTAGAAAATACAGACCTTGATTTGCTGGAGTGCAATACTTTGCTGTCTGTAATCCAGGCCATAAAACACATGGACAAAAGCTGTTCCGAACCACAGATATGCATGACCACATCTCTTCAGAGAAAATGAGCTATCAGCTAACTTGACAGCCCAAATTTGCTGCCCAAGAGTCACAGTTAAGGGAATAGGGAAAAGATAAGCTTTTGAATTATCTTGGATTGTGTAGGCTTTGGACTGACTCATTCCTGGCACCAAATAAAACACAGCTTCAGGAGCCCAACCTTACCTGCGTACTCTGGATAGCAGATTGTTAGTGGGCTTTTCTTAATCTTTTCCTCAAACAAGTCTTTCTTGTTCAAGAAGAGAATGATCGATGTGTCTGTAAACCATTTGTTGTTACAAATGCTGTCAAACAGTTTCATACTCTCATGCATCCGGTTCTGGAAAATAAAAGTGAGTAGGGCAATGCATCAGAGCTATTAGGGGAGGATGGGGTGGGGGGACAGACAGGCTTTACTGCAAAGGCCAGATAAAGAGTGGAGTGTCACTGACATATCCTCACCACCACCTCATCAGGAAGAGCATGTGCACAACCCTGAGCAGGGGTCAGGTTACCTCCTCATCCTGTAACTCCCCCAGGACTCCTCCAGGGAGGTACTCACACCTAGGGGAACAGGCTGCAGGGCAACTCAAGGCACCCCCCCCCCTGTAACCAGGGCCTGGGGAAGAATCTTATTTATGCATTATGTTTATCAGTTTCTGGGGCAAGATACTGCAGGCTGCTGCCAGGAAGTGCTCATCTTCACAGCCCTTAAACAACTGCAACAAGAGGAGCAAGCCAGAGACATGCCCACGCCATGATTCTACCTCCCTTCTCCTACAGTGCCATGCAGCCAGGCACTGGTAACTCCTCCATAACATACCATTTCTTCATCCTCAGCCAAGACAAGGTCGTAATCGCTGAGGGCCACACAGAAAATAATTGCTGTCACACCTTCAAAGCAGTGGATCCACTTCTTCCGCTCTGACCGTTGGCCACCAACATCAAACATCCTGGGAAAGGCAGAAGAACCATCTCAGAAGCTATGGAGACCTCCTTCCTCAGCCACCACACCATTCACAGGGCATGGAGGAGGCTCTGCTAAGGACTTTCAAACAAGCAGGGTTTATGGGAAAACACAGCCTTCAATCAGCAAGGCCAACAGCTCTGAGCCCTCCCTTTCTCAGGAGGGTGCCCACTGGATTTTAACATTCTTTTCTTTAGAGCAATTTCAGCAGGAAGAACTAGATGTTACCTAGATCGCTATCCAGAAGCTGCTGATTCACCAGGGCATGCCTATTTTGTTCTCTGTCTCCTATTTCCTTAGCAACAATCCATTTGCTTGACTGGACTCCAAACACCTACTCACAGCCAGCTCTTCCAGTTAATTGACACTGCATCTGACAAAGGATTATCTGGAACATACTACCTGCATGTTACTACTGGGACCCAGAAAAAAAAAATTAATGGGGTTAAGAAACAGTTTCATGTATTAAAAAAAATAACCTGTGAGCTACTGAAGTTTAAAGGCTGCAGAGTGGCTTACAGAATTTCTGTGTATAAAAAAAAATGCAAGCATCTTGGACAGTTACAACACCCTGCGCACCAAAATATTTTGACGAGAAGCAGGATTGCCCAGGATGTTCTGATGGGAGTGTGACAATTAAATCAAGCCAGATACAAATCAATATCTAAGAGCTATGAAAAATCATAAACATTGATTTGTTATCAGAGCAAACAGGCAGACAAGAGAGAAACTGCACAAGGTGGGCCAAAAGCAGCGCAATTTAATGATGCCAAACAAGGCAGCCAGAAGTGCCGTTCAGCTAACTCCAATCTTCTGTTTAACATAAACTGTCCCTGGGGACCACAGGAGGAAAAATGAAAATCTCTGTGAGCATACAAGCTATTTACTTAGCTTGCATCATTTACCATTACTCTCTGCTGTTAGCACAGAGACATCTGGAAAGGAATAACATCCTTGGCAACTCAGCTTCAGCAAGCTAATCCAAATTCGAGTCAGTTATACTAAGGCTACCTCAGCCCATTATTAATGTCTGAGATTTAACACTAAGGGAAAGATGGCAGCTTCAGGGTTTATGATGTATTAATGCTTTCCTTTGTGGAGAAAATCCCTCTGAGACAAGACACCTCGTGTCTCAGGCTCTGCACATGATCAATGACTCCAGGCAGGCTCAGGAAAGAGCAATTCCCCTCTTTGCATCAGGGAGGCAAGCCTCTGAGTGCTCAGCCATTTCACTTTAAAAGGAAGGGTTATAATGATTAAACAGAATACGCCTGCTACCTCCAGCTCACTCCTCCATTAGTCAGACATGATGATTTCTCAAAGAGCACCACACACGCTGCAGCTGGAAACGCTAATCCTAATACATCACAACAGAAGACAAGTTCTTCCCTGGACAAACCAGAAGCCATGTAAATAGCTCAGTGATGCAAAGTGTTTAGGCATTTTTGTTAAAACGGTTCGTAAGTTAAGACAGTTCACAAGCCAAAATGCTACTGTTCTCTCAAAAAAACGTGCAAAATAAATTAGATTTTATAAGCAACACTTGGATTTTTGCTATAGTTCTTTCAAACTGTTTTCAAACACAAGCTAAAAATAAGCAAACAAATGCTTATTTAAAGGCTCTGAGCAACAAAAACTTGAAAACATTGCCATAGACGAAGAAAACTCGCCCAAGATACAGGCGCTGCATTTTCCTACATCCACATTACAGGACACAAATGCCCACACCACGGGGCTCCAGGCTGTTTGTCAGGAGCGCACTTGGGATCCAAAGTGAGGATTTTCTAATGAGCAGATCAAGAGCGGGGAGGAGAGCTAAACTGCAGGCTAGCAGCTGCTACAGAGGTTAGAGGGAGCTCAATTAGTGATACGTAAAGGGACACTGCCAAGACCAGGCTCGATACCCAAGCCCTGCAGAGACTGAATTTAGAAGGCAGAGAGGACAGGCAAGTCCCATCCTCTGCAGTGTCACACAAAGGCAGCCAGTGCCCAGCACACTTTCTGCATGCCCCATTCCTGCTCCGCAGCAAGTGTCAGTCAGCACAGTCATCTACAGCTTCATGGAGAACACCATGCAGCCCAGAGCCAAGACTGTGACTGCAGGCAGTCAGTCAGAGCTCTTATCTCCCACTTCAAAGGAAGGGGTTAAATTCAAACTCAAAATCCAGGAGTCAGTGTCCTTTTAGGGTTTTGGGTTTTTTTTTTTTTTTTTTCTGATCCTGTAAACAAGCAGTCAGTACCTGTGTCTGTGATTCCAACATAAAAGCAGCTGAAAAGAACAGAAGAAGGCAAATAAAAGTCAAACCGGTATCTCCAGTGAGCAATGCCAGTAAAGAGGGAGTGTAACGGAGGCAAGGAGGACAGTTAAAACAGGGCAAGGGCAAGATGTTTTGCAGCGCAGGTGTGGGACCTACCACCACCACACACTGAAGAAGTCACCACAGTCCACAGGGACAAGCGCTGCCCTTCACTTACTTGAAGTACAGGTCCTTGAAGGTGAAGTGAGTTTCCACAATGCCTGTAGTTTTAACTCTGGTCCGCAGAACATCCTGCTGAGTTGGAATATAGGTCGGCTGAGATATTCTATCCAAGTCATTTAGGTAACTAAACCAGAAGAGACAACACAAGATGAGCTTTTTTTAGTCTGCTTGCTCACTATGAATCTTTTATAAACTGCAGAAGAAAGTCATTACGGAATTTATTCATCATCTTCACACAGTACAGACCTCAAACATGCAGCAAAAAAACCCCTCGGGTCTATCCCACGGTTGATTTTATGGGGTTTTTTTTTAACCCCTCCCCATATGACCTTGCAGCATGTGCTGGGTAGAGTTCAGCTAGCTGGGGAGTGAAGCCTGATAAGCTAGCATGAGAAGTACTGCTGATGCAGAAGCCATGCCAAGATTGGTATCTCACAGGGCAATTCAAAGTAGTCAAGGTCTTTCGCATCAAAGCACAAAGCAATAAATCCAGTGGCTCATTTTTAATGGGTAAGGATACATCAAATGAACCAGGAGGAAAGAATTAAGTGTCAAGAACTACCCCAAAACAGGCAGATTCATTCACCTCCTTTAGCAACAGCAAACTAACACAAAGCTTGCCGGCTCCCCGACAGCACAGCTGCCAGAGGAAGCTGTTTCTCTGCAACATCAAGGCAACGCACCCATCGAGACCCCAACTAATTCCAGCTCCAGCAGATTCCCTTTGAAGTTTGGCTCTCGGGCACATAAGTAAGAGGTATACATCATTTCCAGCAGTGTCAGAAATCCCGTTCCAGCCAGCAACACCTCTGAGCTCATTTTTCCTGTTAAGGGGAAGGTGATGGCCTCCTGCTTCTGCAAAGGAGACGAGGATTGCTCCAGCTCCATTGGGAAGGGACCAGCCACGTCTATCAGGAGTGGTTTTTAATCTATACAGTACTATGTAACTGTGAGATTTTAGTGGCACAATGACTTTACACTGGTGTAATAAACACTGCCCTCCCAGCCAAATGTTATCAAAGAACTGTTGTCAGCCAGGGATCCCTCCTTCCCATGCACCTGAACACTGTGCCAGGAATGCCAAATTTCCACTCGCCTTCATCACCAAGCAGGCAACGTACTGAACAACATCTTCGTCCTCCATCAGCTTCAGCATCTCCTCTAGCCAGGACTGCCAGCATATTTGCAGAGCACTGACCTATTTTCCAAACCCCAGAAGAATCCAGCCTACCTGCCAGCCTCCTGCCCATGCTTGCCCAGCACCACGAGGCTTTTCTCAAAGAGCTGGTATCTGCAAGTGGTTTTAGCCCAGGAAGGGCCAACTCCTCTCATTTCTCTCTCGTGTTCAGTGGGATGACAGGTTTGTGAACTGCTCTTTGACCAGAAACACAGCACCCAAAACTTACACTGGGGACTGGCTTTAGTTTCAGCTTAGTAAAACAGAATTTGGAAGGTACTTACCTTCATCAGGCTTCTGTTAAGAAATATTTCTGCTGAGGAAATAAACACACCCAGATTTTTCCCTCCCCGTCTCTTTCCTAACAGTATGAGTTTAGCTGGGATATGGTGTTTCAAAAGCTGATGGGAGTTCTACCTAAGAACTGACCCAGCATCTCCTAACAGCTTGACTTTGCTACAGGTCACACAGCTGCCCTGCATCACTGAAGTGATAAATGTGCAAGCTGAGGCTGTAAAGCATCTGCTCCTAATTGCCAGCTTTCAGCATCAGAAGTTTGGGCAGTGAAAGTGGTATAATTCCTACTTAAGGCTTTTTAGGCAGCCAGTGAGCAGTGAATGGAGTCAGGCAACTCCCACCAAATGAATTGCAAAGTGCCACATGAACACTTGAAAACCAATCAGGGGAACAAGGTCTATCAGATTAAGCAGTGCTCTATCTGCAAGCTCCTTTAAAAAAATAAGCCTTGCCAGACTAATTCCAGTGAGACTCAAAGGGCAAATCCCATGGAAACGCCTAAGCAGTTGGAATATCCAGCACAGAGGATTTCTCTGTAGCAGAAGAGCCGCCCAAGCGTACATGCACACAGCCTCCTCCAGCCATCCTCCCCTTGCCAGAGGCAGTTGACTTTGCGGGCAGAGGAGGCAGCCATGCCCACCCAACAAAACCAGGCTGCAGAGCCCAGCCTGTGCAGACTGCCACTTGTTTCCCTCTACCAAGTACAGATTTAGTGGAACTTGGAAAAAAAAAAAACAACACAAAAAAAACCCAAAACAAACAAACTGGAAAAGCATGGTCTGAGACTCAGTTTCGAGCGACTCATCACCCACAGCTTGCCACAGTCTGTCTGAAAGTTTAAAGATGTCCCTCACAAATATTGTTTCGGGAACTGAAAGCATATACCTTACTGAATCTTTCTACATCCCACGCAGTTTGAATCCTTTTTCACAATCTCCTTCGCCACCAGGCTCCCTTCATATGCTGAGGTTGCAACACTTATTCCCCACCTTGGATGCTTGTGTTTACAGAGCCAGCTATTTCTCACACTTCAACAGCACCTCGCAAACACAAGCTTGCAAAAAGACAGTTTTGTTTTGTTTCCCTTCTTTCTTTCACTCTTAAAATGAGGGTTCGAGTACAAAAAAAAGCTTACCAAAAGCCTACAGCATAACATGTGTTTGTCTTAGTAAGCGTCCAAGGCTTCCCAAGACACCTTGTGCCAGGCTGGCACTGGTTCAATACCTGCATGTGCAAGGATCTGTAGTTCCAGCCCGATCAGAAAACCTGCCAGCTTCCATGTTGTCATATCTCATACTCAGACTGATCTAAGAAGCACTGACAGTAGGAGAGGGATGTTCTGAAGTGGACAGCTTTCAGTTGGTGAAGATAATAGAGCTCCCCTCCTCCCCATGCTCCCATGAACCCTGGAATGGTATTTTCCTAACAATTCAGTCATGTTTCCTTTTAGCACTGGAAAGAATGCTTTCAAGGCCAAAAATGGCTCTGAAAGATTCATACAAAGCATTTATTATGAACGGCGATCCGCAGCCTGAGCTACAGCAAGAAGGGGCTGTCACCATCACGCCCAAAGGCAAAGCAGCAAACAAAAGCCAGCCTTCACCAGGGAAAGGAGACAAGAGGGCAGAAAGATGCAGGTTTGGTACCCAGATGGGTCAGTATTTGCAGCCACCAAACACCATGCTTTCAAGAAACATTATCACAAGCACCTGTGCCAGTCTGAAAACACAAGTAGCATTCTTCCTACATAGGTTGACAGCTCACACAGCATTAATCATCTCTAGCCAAGTGTTCCTGCAGCAGGAAGAAAACACGTAAAGACCTGGTGAAATCTATATTTAAGAAATGCATTTCTTTTGCAGAACTCTGCCTCCTCTCTCCCCTCATGTTTAGCTGGATTTTGGCAGATAAAGCAAAGCAGAAAACAAAGTAACAGATCAGGATCTCCAGGAAAAGGGAACATTGCATTGAATGCTCATTTGGGCCAGCTAAGACAGACACACACAGTCTGCAGCACAAACCTACAGATGAAAAAGCTCACTTCAAAAACTTGAGCTGTGATCCCAAGGTGGTGCTAGTCAAGGGGAATCACAGGAAAGCAACAAGAGGACAATGCCCCACAAGCTAGTGCTTGAAAGCAAAGAGGAGAAAAAAACACATAGAAATAATCTAGGTTTTATCCAGCATCATGTCAGTGAATCCAGGCCAAAACTGCCACTTGGGAACAAGACAAGATATGCCAGAATAGAAAATGGTTGATCAGAAACCATGCTAATTGCCTGCGAGACCGCAGATAATTACCTACAGTATCAGCAGACTGGTGTCTGCATGAACTTCAGGAAAAAGTAAAGAAACCAGCAACTGAAATACTTTAAAGCATTATCTGCTTGCCAACATTTCCAAGTATCAGAGAGGTAATTGAAGAGATGCACAAGACAGCAACATGCCTTAGCATCCACACTGCTGCATCATCAAACAGGTTCTTGTTTTTGGAGCTATTATACCAACAACTGTGCACAAAGGTCTGAAATGCTTCTCCACGGCATCGACTCGAGATGGGAGTGGTGAGCTACAGAGCCATTTACTCACTTCATAGGTAAAGAAAAAGGGGAAGTTGCAATAAGGCAAGCAAAGATAGCAATGTTTGAAATATGCCACCAAAAGAGCAGAGTGGTTGCTAGAGAGCCATTATCAGATGGTGCCTGGAGAAGACGCTGAGCATTTACACTAGTGCTTGAACATCCACAGTTTAGACCAAGAGTTANAAAAACACACAAAAAAACCCAAAAAACAACAACAACAAAACCAACCCAAGAAGAAAACATGCAAAACACTATGATTCCAGGACAGATCATTTGGATTAGTGTCACAAGTGGTTATCTTTAGGAGCTTACTCCCGCGGGTTGTGTATGGATTACAACACACCATTATTATAGTTGTCTCCTCTCCTCCCACATGCCTCCTGCTTGCCAGGGCAGCTCTCCGACAGGCAGGATCTCTGCCTGCAAAAGGGGAAGTGCTCAGCGACACAAGAAACAGCAGGAAGAAAAAGTTTTCAGAACAATTCAATGCTGTCCTGCAAACCTTGGCTCTCTGCCACAGTGCTTTTGTTCCTGATGCCACCTAATTTTCACAAGCAATGGTTCATAAGTTCCTCTTTTTCCCCCACTCTGGATGACTCAGCAGAGGCCCCGAGGTCTGATGAGAAGCAAGAAACAGCACCCAGTCAGCCAGAACCAGGCTTGAAACAGTGCAATACTGTATTTCAGCTGGAAAACCAGTCATCTCAAATGGGGTACATATTTAAAGGCTGCTAACCCTGAAGTTTTAGTCCCATTTGTAGGAGATATTGAAAGGAGCAGGGAAGTGAAATTCCCCCAGGAGAACTACACACAAAAGCTAGTATCTATGTGTATTGCAAGACATCCATCCTTTAAGCATGGACAAGGGAACTAATGGGGTAACACCAGAAAATAAGGCAGGTCAGGAGCCACATATTGAGCAGAGAGGGGAAAAAAATACTGACTGAATGCTCATCTGGCAGCTCATTCCGTATGCTGGCACGGCAGGGGTCCTGCAGGACAAAACAGGTTTGTAACTGTGTGATAGCACTCTGCACTACAGGAACCCCACTCAGTGTTTCCTAACTGCTGAGTTGCTGGGCTACTGATTCAAAATAATGCTGCTTTAGTGCAACTTCCTGTGGTCTTAGGACAGGAAGCGAAATTTTCTGATGCACTTATCACAAAAATGCCACGTGGGTCATCATCAGGCTGAAATCTCTCTGCCACACAGATCTGACAGCAGCCCATGACAGCAATTCATCACAGTAGCTGTGCCAACACATACCAATACCAGAAATGGGACATGAGTGGGTTGCAGATGTTCACAAACAGGAGTAACCCTCCGGAATCCAGTCTCTGGAAGGCAGTCAGGTCAAGTGGGCACCTACTAAAGAAGGCTAACGCCCCGTCTCCCCGATCTGCTCTGCTTCCGCCCCCTTTCTACCCTGTTTTCTCCAGCCTGCCTTCATTCTCCTCTTTCAAAGCTGACCATCAAGACCACAAAGCCAAGGTTCCCCATCTTTAGCTTCCTCCTTAAGCTCCACTCAGCCACTTACGCTTTCTGCCCTAGATCCTCTGCTCAAGAAGTCTGTAAGCTTTCCTTCTCTTCTCATCTTTTCATTAAACTATCCCCTCATTCACCTCCCCCCTCATATATCCTTTTTTCTCCCTTTGAATCTCAAGTTTCCTCCTTGCATGCTGTAAAGGCACACACAAATCTAAGAAAGCCTCATCTTGTCAACTCACTTACCTTGATCTAAACCCATGATAGCCTGCCAAGGTGTTACCAATTTAGAAAAATTCATCCTTATTTTCAAGCTAAAATATGCTCTGCACAGAAAGAGCCTGCAGGCAACTGAGCTGTGACACATCTAGAGTTTCTTTATAAAGCAATTCCAAACTAATTTTTCAAAGGCTTAAAACGTGGCTAAATTGAGACAAGTTTTCAGCTGGACATCAGGAGGCACACTTAACCCCAAAATCATCCTTTCATAGTTTCAAAAATTTGTTCTAGAGAAACCAAGCACATAAAAAGAAAAAAGTATCAACTGTTCTGTTCATCAAAAGAAATAGTTTCCCTTCCCTGCACTAACCTGCCTCTTGGAAATAGATGAGGCATTTAGTCAAAATTCTCATTAACCAGCCAGCAGCAGCCTATTTATCTAGTCATAACTTTCCAATTGTCAAGCAGTTGTATGCTTTTTAGAAATAGAACAATAAGCAGGTTTATAGCTAGCCTGCAGCACTGCCCATGTGGTGTCAGGCACAGAAACAGAAGCATAGCCAGAGCTGTTAATAAGAACAACTATGTGAATATTGATCTGCCAGTATCGGGAGATGCCACTATTGGAAATTGCTGCTCATTACAAATTTGGTAGTTTAATCAGGAGCTTGGTTTCAGGAGGTGTTACTCCTTTCTGCAGGGATAATCAAGGTGACATAGCTGATCAGCTACTGTAACAATCCATCTTAATGCAAGCTGCTAAGTTATTCTTCCACTAAAATCAGATTGGCAAATTCACCTAGGCACAAAACAAGGGATGTGGTTTTTTCCCCAATACTACATACAGGGAAGACAAACAGTAAAACTGACTTTCATGAGCTAAAGCACCAAGTCACCTTGTGAGCCCAGCCCCATGTAAACCAGTTAGACTAGGGTTTCTGTCCACCCCCTTGGAAGGGGACCCTCACCACCCAAGTACCATCCTGCTTTCAGTCACACCAGCCTGTTTTGAACACTGTTTGGTTAGCTGGGTGAGCCCAGAAGCTGGTAACAGTTTCTTACTATGATGCAGAGTCATTAAGCTGATATTCTCTCGATCTGCTGAAGCAGGCCTGAACTCCAGCATCTCTCCATAACCGCTTAATCACACCAGCTAGCTCAGCTGTCATCACGCCTTCCTCTGCACTTCCAGCTAATACAAACAGCTGTCGGGCATCATCCTGCAGGAAGAGGGGAAAATAAAACAAGTTAGGATGTACACCCATTTATACCTTTACAAATGTCAGTGAGATTTAACATCAGTAACAATCCTAGGGGCTGTGGCAACTGCTCTAAGGAATCATGGTCCCCTCTCTCAGGCTGTCTGCCCAGTCTGCTCCCCCAAGTCATGAAGTTATTTTTCTCCTGCAGTCAGAAAGGCAAATTCTGGGCAAGAAGCCCCAGCCCATGGGGCAAGACGCACTGATCACAAGTGGCACACAATGCTTCTATCACACCATCACTGCAGGGATCACCACTCCAAAGCAACAGGCAGCAAGCACTTTGGAAACATGAAATTTCAGTAACCTGGTGTAACATTTCAGAGAAAAGGCAGGAATGCCAATGTGCTACTATAGACTAATAAACTAAACAATAGTCTTTTTTAAACTGGAAAACCTCCATTGTAGTGTTGTACACTATGGTGACAAGGAAAAATTCAGTATCAAAAGCAAGCTTTGGATGATTATAGGTTTAAGGCTTTGAGGACTTCCCATTTGCTGCAATAGCTGTCAGAAATAAGGGAGACCAATTTCTTAGTAAAGCATTTCATCAGGAGATGGGATGGACTGATCAGGATTTGGTGTCTGCCCTAGAGCATGAAAAATTCTTCTCAGAAGTCTTGTAGAAGAGTGAGGTCCTGCTCTAAGTTAACAAGTGGATTTTGAAAGTGAAAAAACAGGCTGACCTACATCCCACACTGACACTTATTTCTACAGTGATCAGACCTGCCAGCATCCTTTTGGGAGATGTAAGAGACCTTTCACTATCCCAGCAAGTTCTAAACTTCAGACTGTCTCCTCCTAACATTGGCTCCTCTCACTTGAGCCCTAAACCATACTGTCCAGCATATACCTAAGCTCAGGCAAGACTCAAGTTGACATGCTACTCCAAAGGGTACCTCCCTAGCACAAGCAACAGGCACCAAAATTAACTTAATCAAGGTCTGAACTGTCACAACACAGAGGTGGACCTTAGCTATGAGTCTTTGCAGGTACAGCACTTATGGGTATGGTGCTACGCTGACAGGTCACTGCTGTGGTTTGCTGCAAGACAATCGATTTGGTTACCCTTGGTCTTTTCCTAGGAAAGTGTGGCAAGTTGTTTGCCCTTCAGGGTGGATTGGGACATGAGAAAATTCTTGGCACATGGCTCTTGTTCTGCTTTTGCAAAGCGAGCTAAGCCTGGGCAGGTCAACTGAGAAAGGAACTTGGATTTTAACATCTTCCTCCTTCCAGCTACATTAGCTAGGCTGAGATCACCACTCAGCTTCGACAAGCACAGAGGAAAGGTGGAGGGGAATGCCAGGGAGGATTTGGAGCAGCTGCTGAACAACAGCCCAGGTTAACATGCAAGTGAAGATATGCCCTTCAGCCAGGATGCTTTATATCGTAAGTTCAAAGTATCTGTGGCTGCATCACAAAGAAACAGTAGGTTACTTCACTTACCATATATTAACTGTAAGCATGAGGAATTAGTGCCAGATAGCAAGAGTCACAGGCTGTGCAGCCACTAGCCTATGCTGTTATACACAATTCCTTTCTCCTACACATTTTCAGGAATCCCTGACTTCCCATTCTGTCTGTGCTTTCCCCACCACTACGGGAGTCAAGACTTCCTGACTTCAATTTCTACTATCTTGAAGTGTTGGAGGTGAATGCTAGTAACAGCCCAAGGAATCAGCAGAACTGGATGGGTGGGGAAAAGCAGGGCCTCAACCCCCCAAAAAACTAAGAGGACAAGTACGAGTAGTGAAAGTGATTAAAATTTATTTGGCTCAGCTTAAAGATTAACTGGCACAATGCTGTGAAACACTACTGAAGACTGATACCAAGCAATTTAAATCAAAGCTNTTTTTTGAGCAGACTACTAAAGGTTCTTACCCGTAACCTCAGTAAAATACTTGACACTTTGTACTGGCAATACATTACATATTATGAAAGGTCTTTCACTACTGTATCTTCTAACAAACATATTTCTAGGATTAACACAATTCACAGCACAAACCTAGACTAAGGGAAATAAGTGAAATACTTACTGCTCTGGCAACTTCCCCAAAATCTATCTTTAGCCTTCCCATGGCTCTTATGATTGCAATGATGGACTGGATAGTATTGCTGTAGACGACCACTTTATATTGTTTGCATTCTTCCTCTGAGTAGCCATCCTCATGAATAATCCTGGAGGAAAACCAAGCCATCATTCCCAAACCAAACCAGAAGGGCACCACAGATTTCTTATTTCATCTCATACAAAAATGCAGTTTACATGCCTGCACTCTCACTTACTTCATCTGCTTTACAATGGTGCTTTTCCCAGACTCTCCAGCACCTGAAAAGCACAAAAAATTCCAATTAGCAACCACATGAAATTAAAAGGAAAAGCAGAATGTATTCTTCCCAGTGCCTACACAGAAGTTGATGGGGTCTGGAGTAAGATACTTCTTGTGCATTGCTGCTGGTAACAAAGCTCCACAGCAGCTGTCCCAGTCCTTTGGGAGGGATCACTGATGAGCACATCCACAGGTACATCTTTCCCAGGTTTTATTTACAGATGCTGACAGTCATTATGCATTCATCTGCTAAAAAAAAAAAAAACACCCACAAAAACCAAAACCCAAACAACCACCAAAAGCTAGAATTTCTGAATTTCCAGAGTATACTTCTTAATCCCTGAGGCTAAGTCTGAAGAACTGGGACAAGGATTTATCTAACAGACTATCTACCATCCCTCTCTTCCAGCTCAGTAACTGCAGTCCAAGTTAGCCCTACAGTTAAGTGCATCAACATCAGCAGCTACTACCCACCATTACTGAGCTGTGCAAGATAAAAGCATTAGCCTTAAATAACCAGGTGGATGCAATCACAGATCCCAGAGCATTTTTACAAGGAACATCTAATTCAGAAGCAATCTTGTGTGATACACAGTGCAAGGGAAGCAGACCCAGAATAGAGCTCAAAAGCATGCACAAATTGCTCTTGCAGATCCAGGTGAAGCAGCTTAAGACATTAAAGCCCAGAAATGTGTTACTATGTCAGAGCAGGAACACCAAAATGGATCTTGCAGGTTCCCTTGTCCACTTAGCACAAAGTCAGCCAAATGTTACCTAACATCATTCAAACTAATGCATTTTATCCACAGTGGAAAGACTAGGTGCACTCCCATGATCCATTACTACTGCACAGTGGTAAGCACACCAATCCCACTGCTGAGTTAGTTACCTCTTAAAACAGCTCTGGCAAAATTCAAAGATACCTGTCTAGACTTGAAGTGGCAACTAAGATGTCTGTGAATCACCAGCAGGAAGACCAGGGACCTGGGTTCCTGGTCTTACCCTCCAGCTGCCAACACTGGTTCCCACAGCCACTAGACAACTCGGGGATCTTCACTGTGGCACACCCATACGCATCCACCCACAGAACAAACATGCAAGGCAAATTGTAATTGATTAACAAGTTCTATTCTCTATCATTTCCCACAATACAAGGATTATTTTATTCTCAGAAACTGAGGATAAAGAGACCCACGGGTTTAGCTTGGAAATGAGCCTTTGCCACAGGATGATTTCCAGTTGAAATATCACACCTGCAGGCTGTGGCACTTGGACATGCCTGCACTGCAAACAGCCTTCCTTCAAAGAAGGGCAGAGAAACCTCGCTTGCCAAACCTCTGCAGACCTGAGGACTGAGTTATCCCTGTCTGCGAAATAACAGCCAGTTAATCTGTTTTTCACAGCTTTTTCTCTTGAACCACAGAGCACTCGAAAATCATGTCCCTCTCCCACAGGCACAAGGCAGAAACTACCTTTGCACACCCGTGCAGCAGCTGACACGCTTGCACAGCTCAGTGCAGCGGACGCCTACTCCAGGATTCAAAACCATCATGTTATCATGGTTTACTGAGCTCTGCAGTCAGCAGCAGTGGAGCTGCACTGCCTGCACACATGCCTGTCCCAGCCATGAAGCATGTGAAAGGCACGCATGGCCTTATTGCATGTCAGCAGAAGCACAGGTCCTGAATTACTCTACCTCATGTGACCACACAGCAGGAGTTCACTGCAAACGAGCCAGACCAGCCACTTGCTTCCAGGCTCCTCAGCCTGAAAGGCTCAATCTGAGCTGCAGAACTGGGTTTGCTGAAGGCAAAGGAATGAAGTTGAGCCTGCCTGGATTTGGATATACGACTCGAGATCCTGGATGGACTAAAAAACCCAAGCTCCCCTTCACTTCTAGCATCAAGGCACCAGATGTCTCAGCCTGCAGAGTCTACACGATGCAGCAGTGTGCTAACCCAGAATGGCATTGCTGCAAGCAAGGCAAGCTTTGTTGGAAGAGAAAAATCATGTTTAGATTATCAGACCAACAGGGGAAAAGAAAAAAAAAGACCAGTTTTCAGGAATGCCAGGCTGCAAAAACTGTGCTGTGGCATACTTCTCCAGAAAAAAAGCAGAACATCTTTCTGGTGCTACCTTCTTTGGGAAGCACAGCTTCCAGGAAAGAGCTTACCAAGCCTCTCGCAACACCCAGAGAGGACAACACTGCATTCCAGTTTCATTCTCACATCCTACAAGCCTCAGGAATGCCAGCTCCTCAGAACAGCACCATGATAAAGGGTGTGAAAGCAGCAGCACTTTTTAAAAAAGGCAGAATTCACTTCTCAGTCTCATGACTTCATGTTATATTGGCAGAGGAACCAAGAAATCAAACCCCTGAAGATAAGAGGTTGCTTTGTAGGGTTTGTGTTTGCGATAGGTACAAATTATTCCCTTGCTTGGAATTTTGTACACCTTTTAGCCTGCTTATTTCACATTCCTCCAGGTTTTTTTTTCCCCAGTATCACTAGTAAAACCCTTTTGGCTGATAAGGGAAGTAAAAGCACTGGCAGGAACGTTAAGATGCAGGTTACAGTGGTGGCTGGGAAGGAGCAAACACAACTGCTGCTTTCTGATCAGTTACGCAACAGCCAGATACAAGCAGCTCATTCACCGGTGGTGAGCAAGCCATGCCAACGTGAGCCCAGACCTGTCGTTGGTTATCGGGACAGAACAAGGACAATGCAGCCTTTACAGCTGTGCACTTGTATTTCCACTCCCAAGTTCATCCTGGTCAGCTCCCAGATGTTGACAAGGACTCCTGAGGATCCACTGCTGTATTAAATTACAACAGAAAGTTTCCCCAACATGAGACAGGGTCATTTTCAAGCTGAAGGTGCATTTCCTATTTGCACTTAGACAGCTTCAAACCAAACAAGCGGCCAAATATTTTTACAGCTCTTGGTGGCTGAACAGAGCAGGTACAAATCAGCCTCTTCACACAGTAAGAGCTTTCACAGTAGGACAAGCAAGCACTTTCATGGCAGGTTCTCAGGCCGCCAAATAGGATGAAACAAGTCAAACGGTGGCTTAACTCGTTATACCCATTTGCAGGTGTCACAGGGTTGTACCTCTGTCATGGGGTGGCTGGACAAGGATTTCTACTTCTTTGGATCCATTTTGCACAAGAGAATAGAGAGGCAACAAGAGAAACACACCAGTGTTCAATGAACAAGTACCCAGGGCCTCTCCTGCATAGCTCCTGGGGGTGCCATGGCCGGGTTATACATCTAAGACCACTGACACCTTTAAATGCCAATTGCTCAGATACCACCTTGAGCTTATCTGTCTCAACATCCCCCTCAAAGGACCATAACACTAACAGCTGCACTGCACAGTAGGAAAACTGTTTCCAAGGTAGGGGATGTAGTGCAATTTAAAACAATTAGCCTTTAGTTTATGTTGAAGGGTTACCAGATTAGAGCCTCTCGTGACCAAATACTTCCAGGCTGCCAAGTTACATGTCTGCAAACCAAAGAATTTCAATATTCCTAGGCATAAGGCAATTCAGTATTTTTTTTTTCGTCCCTTAAACCTTAAAGAAAAGCTATAGCTGGTTCAGCCTCAAGTAGTGCAGGCAATATAAACTAGATTCCACCTTCAAAGCCATTCAAGAAGCATTAACAGGGATGAAAAATGAAGCACATTTTAAGCAGAATCCCCTAAAATCTGCTCAGATGTTGGAGTTAACACCTTCCACCCAAGCAAATCCCAGGGCCTGAAGCACACTATGCCAGCAGGACTCCCCCCTGCAGCCCACAGCCAGCTACAGCAAGACTCTGTCTGAAACCAGCAGCTTGCAGGAAACATCCTTCCCTTTAGCAGGCGGTTTTTCTTTTGTTATCGCCTCCTCTCCCAGCTGCCAAGATGTCTGCACCTCTCCTCCAGCTGGCACGGATTTTAACAGAGACAGCATCGAGCAGGGCTTGGGAATATCTGTGGGCTCCTGCTACACCTCCTCGGGTGCTCAGCACAGCAGCATTTGTGGTCAGATGTGAAAATGTCAACACTGTATAGACTCAGCACTTCCACCCTGGGAGGAACACAAAACCTCTTTTTTATTTTCCACAGCCATCCCCCACGTTCCCCATATTAAGATGCTGCAATTTGAAAGCTTTGGTGTCCCGAAACAGTGGTGTACAGCCCAGAGCCCCAACAGCAGGAACTCAGAAGAGACTTTTTGAACATAACCTCTCTGGCTTTTATTTCTCATCATCATATTTGCTGTCATTTCCTCCTTAGATTATCTTAAAATAATCTGCTGCTGCAGCAGGCAATGCTGAACTTGTACTACCTGTCATTTGACTGACAAAACAATATCAGATACAATTATGCCATGACAACATAGCCAAGTTGGTTATACAACACTAATTCAAACCATATTCGTTTAACTCCTTCCTTTCTCATTTCCAACTCCACACTCTTCACTGGAGACTAAAAGAGCAGCAATCCACCCTCTCAGTGGAAAGGGTGCTGGTTACTCACCCTATGACTTCTAAGGGACTAGCAGAGGTAGGAAATAGTGATCCACATTCTCTAAACCTCTCTCCTTACCAACATACAACCCAGAACTGACTCCTACAGCACGCACTAATGGTGGTCACAGCTACAAGGGCATGGCCAAGCATAAGTCAACTCCTCTGAGACGTTATTCCTAAAGGAGTTTTTCTTGATGTTCCAGGTCCCCTCCCAGACTTGCTCTCTACTCCTGCAAGAGCCATCCAGACAAGGTACCTCATTAAACAGTCATTTAAAAACGTCTGCCCTCCAGCTCCATAATCATTTGCTGGGAGCTCCTGCTGGGGTGGCAGCTGCTTGCCGATGAGATGGTCAATGTCAGGCACCGTCTCATCTCAATTGCTCAGAAAAAAAGCATTAACATTGCCCTGGTCTATTCTGAGATATCTGTACTACATCCTCCCACACAAAATAAAGCTTTTTCAGGGGCCCCTCTCACTTCATGCCTATGCTTTTACTCTTATCTTACCTCCCACCCCAGACAAGGTCCACAATCATTTGCATTTTACTCTTACTTTCCAGCCCTAGCTTCAACATCTCCAGGTCTCACTCTGTTCTTTGAGGCTTGAAACTTCTCTAAAACATTTGCAGATGTACACACCACACAAGCTGCTATTCTCCTTTTTCTAACTCACTGGAGTGGCTGTAAAGGGTTTTCACGAAAAGATCCGTATTGGACCTACTTGGTAAACAGCTTTTAATCTGTACCCTTTGTTCCCTGCTATCATGCAGCTTCATTTACCCTGATGCATGGTGTTTATTCTTACAGTGTGGCTTAAGCCTTCAATCACGTACCTTTATTATGGTAAAAAAAGAAAGTAGGAATTTAAATGCTACTGAAACACTGCTCCAACCTACAGAAAACCAATGCTTCACATTAGAAATTAAGATGACGAGTGCAAGTGGATAAAGTTACACTGAAATTCTTATGGACTCCACAGGCAAAGCACCCAGCCTCTGGGATCACAGGCAGGGACCAGATGGGGAGCTAGAAAGAGTTCAAATATCATGAAATATGACACTGTATCTTACTGGGTTCAAAAAATATGAAAGTCAGAGCATTACTGGGACATTTCTCACTGTAAAAGGAAAAGCAAACCTTTCCTTTTTGCTCCGATTAGCACAGCTACACAGGGATCACATTTCGTCACAAGAAACCTAGGCTGACCTAAGCAGGGATGTTTTAACTCCATGGAAAAATTGTTTCATAAGTCTTAACTTCTATTTTCCCAAATTAGCAGTAAGGAACTTATTTATCCCACAGCTCTGCTTGCACACCCTAGACATGAAGAGTAGCTAATCTGTCACAACGCATTTGCTGCTTTTTATCATGGTGGCTTGCCCCACTTGATCAATGCACACTCTGCAAAAGTTCAGGGAAGTCTTTGTTCTTCAATATATCCTTCAGCTAGCAACCCTTCCCTCCAGAAACCAGCCCAAGCCAGGAGGCACTGCAGCTCCTGCAAACCCCCAGAGCTCACCCCAAACCATCCGAATAACACCCCCAAGGGAGAGCTTGGCACCATCGGACAGAACTGAGCTCCCTTCTGCTCAAAGGGTGGCAACTCATGTATGAAGTCCTACAGCCAGATCCCTTTTCCCTCTGGAGGGGAAGGGACAGGGGAGGGAACCTCAGCAGCTTTCAAGCCATGTTAGTACTGGGCCTGGGAGAGTAATGCACACAAAGGGGGGAAATTATCACCCAACCACTTCCCTCAAGGAAGCCAGAGGCTTTCCTGTAGCAGCAGAGGGGAAGCCAAGCAACTCAGCATGTCCATGCACTGGAGATTACAGGGAAGAGAGCAACAAGCAAGCTACCAAAACACAGCTTAGACTGGGAATTACAGGTCTACGCAACTACATGCTGGACAAAATGTTTGCTTTTAAACCAATTACTTAATTCACCCTGCTTAGGAAACGAAGGAAGGTAGGTCAAAGACTACCTACATCTTCCAGACATGAGCTTCCAGTTCATTGCTTTAGAAGAACAACCTTATTTTAAGTGCTTTTTTTCCAAAGCCTTATCAAAACTGCATTAAACTGTACTTCAGGTAAGGAATTCCACCCTCAATTAAGGGGAAAAGCCCTGCAGCATCTGAAAGTTTCTGAAGAGAAACCATGTCACTGCTGAAACAAATTCTTACTAGAGACAGAGAAGAGATGCACCTGGAATATCCATTAAAAGTACAAGGAAGGAAGACAAAAATTAGTGGACTGACATGTTTTTGATTTCTAGCCTCTAGAGGAGAGCATGCACAGCTTGTAACTACAGCAACAGCCCGTATGGGCTTTAAAATCTCAGCAGGGGTTTGGCAGAAACTTTGCCAGACCATTCCTGAGGCAGAATGATGCTGCAACCCTTGCTGAACTGAAATCCATGGGAATTTCTTAGTGTTTCCAATATCCCCTCTTAAAACAGCTCAGGAATAACCCCAGACGTTTCACTTGAAGAGCTTGAAACTGCAGGGCTGACCCTTTTGTGCTAAGGTCCAGCTACGAAGTGACACTGAATTGCCTGGCTGTGGTTACAGCCCACCTGCAAAAGCCAAAACCAAACAATCTCCCCTCTGACAGACTAAAAAGGGGCCAAAGCAATAGTACAACAAAGCTGTCAGGAGTCCAGACCCCAAAATATCAGGGGATCCATTGCAAGCATGGAGCAGGAGCTATTCAAATCATCATAAACCTCCATGGATATCTCCCAGATAAAACAGAGGTTTCCTTTTGTCAACATCTATCCAACATCCCACCCTAGCAAGTGAACACGAATACCTCCCCTTATACACAAACACACTCCTAAGGTAGTTTTCCACAACACTGTCCTCCTGGTTTGTGTTCCACCTGGAAAGGCTCTTAGACACCCTGCACACCCCCCCGCAGACCTTGTACCTGTGCAGCTGCATTTCTAGAAAGCTGAACTATCAGGTCCTCTTCCTCTTTGCCACTTCCCTCCTGGTTTCCAACCTCATCATGCTGAATTCAAATCCTGACATCCCCACCTTCTTGTATATGTATTTCTAAGCCAGGGCGAGCTGCCATCCCTGCTAACATTTGTCCCATCTCCCCTTGTTGCAACTTTTTATTTCAGTGCACCCCTGGAAAGCTCTTGGATATCACAAGGCCAAGAAGGGTTCAACAAACTACAGAATCAAACGCAGTGAGAAAGCTGTGCTGGGAATCAGGAAAAGGGGAAAAACATCAGAGAAAGCAGCAGAAGTGCCGTATCATCAGGCCTCAAATACAGCTATTGTTAGAAAAGTCAACAGGAACCAGGACAGCTTAGGTTGACACTTGGGCTTTTACAAGAATAAGAACACATCAGAAAACAAACAATATATACAAATAAAATAGGGCATATGGGCTGACTAAAGCTTAACCTTGGAGGTAAGAACCACCAATGTTACAGGACAAACCACTTGAAACTGTTGCTGCCTCTGGATGAAAGAGAGAGAGCCATTTAAGGAATGACATTTTGAAAACATAAGTAACATGAGTCCTAGGATCACCTCAACAAGCTTTCAATCGAAACACAGTTTACTGCTTTGCCTGCTGGCTTACCTGGGCTGCAGCTGATACAGTTCCTCCCCCACCCCCATCCAGAAGGCACCTGGAAGATGCTCAGGAACAGCAGCAGCCCCAGAGGAAGATTTCCCAACATGGAGGCAAGCGATGCAAGAGCTGTGTCGGGGTGTCTCTGGCCAGCCCAGCCTGCAAACCACCCCCACTGTGGTACACAGCAAGGAGCTGCACATTTTCACTTCACATGCTCACAACAGATCACAGGCACTTCATGCTGCATGCAGTTGCATTTATTTTCCATATGAATCTAATAATGACCCCATATGAAAAAATCTGAGAAAGAACTAGTCCTACATATATCACTCAGCCATTCAATATGCCTTAAAATGTTGTTTGCATAAGGCAGAAAAATTAAGACTTGAAACCATAAAACTGTAAATGCCTCAGTGATGAACATTAACTCGCGAGTACCCAAGCATTATGTTTTACAAGCCTTGTGCCTTACAAGAGAAAGCCTTCAAGCACTTGGCATGGCAACCGCTGCCATATAGGGCAGTGCCAAGGCCAAAGTGCATCTATCAAACCAAGAGAGCATGCCAAGGAGTCAGTGCCAGCATGGGGAGAGACCAACAACCAATTTAATTTGCAGCATTTAAAGTAGACATCGTAACATATCCCAGCCTAACAGCAGCAAGAGGCTGGGAAATGCTGGGTTCAAAGCACCAGCTCCACTTCACAGTGGAGTGTGGTTAAAAACATCCTCTGACCATTCAGAAGATTGAGATATCCCCAGGAATTCTGTACCAGTCCTGCCAACCACCGGGAAACACAGGGCTGGTGGAACTAGCTGCCTGCTAATGCACCGTCACCCACACGCAGATCTGACCGCTGACATCACCGAGAAATTGCTTAAGGAGTTGCAGAAACAGGCACAAAATCATGCAATTACAAAATTTAAAGAGGTTAGGAAAGTTTTTTCCTGATAAAATTAAAGATAGAAACTGGAAAAAGGAGAAAAAGGTTAATCTTGGAAGGCAGGCAGATTCTTCCCCCTCCTTGCATAGCTGTTGCACTAGATCTTAATGACCATGTAACCTTGCAGAGGCACAGCTAAGTAAGAGGAAAACTGGTTTACAACCACTTGTAGCCATGAAGTGGACGGACAGCAACTGTTGACATTCCTCCATTGTCATCCCTCAAGCACCTTGCCTTGCTCTAAATCTAATTTTGACAATAAACGTCAAAGCAGTAACTCCACAAGCGAGTCTTCTGGTGAATACAGGATACTGGTCTTACAGGGGATGGTCTTCTGCACTCAAAAAACTGCAAGGCTAATGTGTAATAGTATTTGGGTGCCAGCATGAACATCCTGAACTTTGGCAACATCCCTTTTTACCTTTGAAACAAAATAATTTCTTGTGTTTTCATCCACGGCCAGAATCAAATCAAGTTCAAATCCGATTTAGGAGAGGGATGCTAACAACCACATTAATCTAACCCTGACCTTGCAGCACAGGGAAGAAGGGCTGTCACAGCTGAATCTGCTGATAGCCACAAACTCAAATGCATGAGAAAACATCTCCCTGGTGGAAATGAAGCCTTTCATTCCCACCATGAAGTGGCCAACTGGCCCAAGAGTGAGAATGGTAAATACCAGCTGCGACCTTCTCCTCTGTGAAGCCAGCACCAGCTATGCTCATGGTAGGATGCCGTAACAACCTGCACTGTTGCCAGCAACCTGTATCCTAAATGCTCAGCCAGGAAGCCCTGAATTCCCTCCTCCCCAGCCAGAGAGTTCAAATCCTTTCCGAAATCAGCTGCAAACACCTCATCTTCTTCAGGAAAAGGCCCTTCTGCTGCATTTCAAGCTATGCAGCAAAGAACTAGCCCAGGACTTCTGGTTTGTAGTTGGTTTTGCAGCTCTTTGAACAACACTCCCGGGAGAGTTTTAAACTAATTGCACCTGCTGTTGAACAGCATGGACTCGAGACATCCACTGATACGCAACATGCTACCACGATGTGTCTTTTGGCTGAGGATTAAATAAACACCTCTCCTGGCAGGGCCTCCTGGGCACCCCTTTCTCACCAACAGCTCCTTATGTTCAGACTTATGTTTTTATGCTCTTTACATCAGACCCAAGTTTAAGCATGAGGAGCAGCTTCCAGTGAAGCACTGCAGCATGTCACAAATGCAGCAAACATCTTCCCTAATCTATCGTGAGACTAGTTCTGAAGATGCACTCCACAGCAGCTTTTTCATCCTCCAAATGCCATGGAATAACAAAGTAATACCAATCCTTCTCAGGCAGGATTCACACAAGTGGATGCTCTTACAGAAATACAGGATAAAAAAAAAAAAGGGCACTGCCTGGTCTGCTTGAATACTAGCACGGGTGGAATAAAACAGAGAAAGGCCTATAAAATGGGAAACATATCAAAAAGCAACAGATGACTTGGAAGGGGAGGGAATGGTGGGAAGAGAGGGGTTTGGAAAAGATTTTCATTAGCCTGGTCTCCAGAGTATCAAGTTTCTTCTTGTGATGTGCCTGTTTTTAAGAAGTCAAACATCCACTGAATCTGATGCAGGAATAACAGTCTTGAGTTGTTAAAAACACTTATCAAAATAAGCAGTTGGGTGGGGAACAGACTGTTAGTTCCCCTGCTGAGGGAAAAGCTCATTCCTCAAACATGAGGGAGTTCAAAGTTGACAGAGACCCCAAAACACAAAACTACAGGAGGCTGAGCTCAACCTCCACGCGCCCCAGAATTCAGATCCTGCTTGTTGTTTGTTTTTAAAGATAACTCAGCCAGTGCCACCCTGGTAACGAGGGAAGGTTAAACGAGGCAGAGAAGTTACCAAATACCAACTGAGAAAACATGAAATAAGAGACAGGCGTGGGATTACTGCCATCACTGGTACCCGCAGGGGAACAAAAGGTGACGGCACAGAGGCGGGGTATCACCCGAGTCTCGCCACCCAGTTTACGAAGAACACACTAGAAAAATAATCAGCATCTGCCGCTCATCTCGGATGCAAACCCTATTTAAGACATTAAGAGACGCTATTCAATCCCACTTACATGAGGAACAAGTGTCTTCTGTAGCTGAAGTGGGGAGCATCGTGCCTTTACAACTATAGTTACTTTAAAAAGCCACATTCTAATTAAAAAATTATTCTTCTTCACAGCACACTCTCTTCTTCCAAGAAAAGTTATTTCGATGCTCTGCCTCAGAATTTAATGAAATTTGAACCATGTCCAGAGGGCTCTTGGAGGATAGGATGAAATCCCAATTCCCCAGCCACTCCATCTGCATTTGAGCTGTGTGTTATAAATTGTCTGTCCTCAGTTCCCAGTGCTGGGCCCAAACACACTTGTCTGTCTGTCTTTACACAAGCATGTGATGTACAGACAAACCCAGGCAGCATCAGCCAGACGGAAGTCATCCCGTCCCACAGCGGGCTAATGGCATTGGATGTGACATCATGGAGAAAACAGAAGTTTGTACCTACACAGCAGCATCCAGTGTGGCAAGATGGTCTCTTTTCCAAGCTGCAGTTTCTCTGATTAAATCACAGCTGACTCCCAAAAAAACTACTGAGGTTAAGTCATTCTGAAGAATTATTGTTTTGTAGATAAGAAACATTTCACCTGCCCTGCATCTGTTTTAGGTGGGCAAAGGGCAGAACTGAAGACCAAGCAGAAGGTACACAGAGATCCTGTGCTTGGTCCTCACCCAGGCAGATGGGAAAACACACCTGTAAGATGTAGCTCTGACATCTGAAGACAGGGAAATACCAGCGCCAAGACAGATACTACCTCCATCTCAGTAGAGGACAAGTGCATCAGGTCCTCCAAGAAGTTCAAAGCAGACAAGAAGTGCTGTGTCTTTGGAGAGATCTGATCAAATTGCTTCAAGCATTCTCTGTTCAAAGTGGTCACCAGATGTCTGTGACACTTCTGCACAAAGATTGGGATATCTCACACATGAAGAGCACCTTTCACAACCCAAGCCAGGAGTCAGGCACTGAAGTGATCTCATCAAAAATCCCACCGGTTGTCTCTTCAAGCTAATTTGATTGAGGCGTTTAATTTTTGTCTTACAAAAACACAAATTGGGGCTGAGCCCGAGTGCTGCGTGTATGAGAAAAATCTTCACATGGCCACAAGTCACAAGATACACACAGTGCACCTCACAGCACTGGTGGGAGGAAAGCTCCAGATAGCTCAAAGATCAGAGAGGACAATGGCTCCCTCCAGGTCCCCCAAGCAGTATACCCACGTCAGCTCCGAGCTGGAGATCTATGCCCAAACTCAGAGCTTCATGTCACCCTTCAAAGGGCATTAGGCAACGCCAGAACCAAGGAATGGCCAGGTCCGACACCCTGACAGTGGCTCTGAAATAGGGACCACAACAAAGGTGCTGTGCTACCAGAAAAGCTACTTCTGCTTAATGATATTATGAATAGCAGCAACAGCTTTCCCCTGATTTGCATCCCTAGAAGGCTTTTTTCTATGTTTTACCAAAACATGACCAAATCTTGTTAAGTACCAGTGCTGAGGAACCTTTGGTGAATTTGGGGGGAAAAAAGGTTGGAAAAATCAGTCTCAGAAAAAAGCCAAGGCCTCCAGGAGCAGCAGACCTTGCAGTTTGCTTGGTTAGTTATGTAGATGAAGGCTATTTTAGAACAAACTTATGCTTTTAATTATTTTTGCATGAATTAGCAGGACCACTTCAACATAATTACACAGAGTATCTAAACCCAGTCAAATTGTTAACAGTCTGAATAACGGTGTGTTTTAGGCACAAACAGTTCAACACTGGCTGCACCTGCACAGCCAGAGCCACAGAAATGCCGTTTGCACAGGCCAGTCTGGGCAGAGGAGCAAAACTGGCTGGATTTGGCAATAGGACAACTTTGTGCATCCAGCAACAAGCTTTGTCACCTAATGTCACACAAAAACACCCCAAGACACAGGCTGGCACAACATGCCAGACCTTCTGAAAGGTGCTGGAGAGCAGAGCTAAGGATACAGACTCTAACTAACCAGGAAGGGTTCCTGTGCCCTCTTCCATTTTGGCTGCTCATCCCAACTGGAAAAATCCCACAGGTTTCTACGTCAGCAAAATCGCCTGTCTGCGCCTCGCAGAATAGCTTTTTCCTGGAGGCAAATTAAGAGAAAAGAGGCAGTGTTTAGCAGGGGGATTTGAGTGTGGACTCTGAGGCTGTTCCCAGCCTCCCAGGAGCACTGGCTTTTCTTGCAGAAAGCGTTTACCTGCTGCTGCAAATTGGTGCATACAGTCAAACCATACCCAGCGCCGGTTCAAGAGGAGCCGCTGATGGCATTCACACACGAAGCAGTAGTTACATCACATGGGCAGGGGTTGGCATGACCTTGGGTCAGTCACTATTCAATGCTCAGGTTTACTTTTTTTTTTTTTATAAAAACCCAAAAGCTTAGAAGTTGCTCAAGATGCAGGGTTGTGAAAGGGAAACATTATGAAGTGACTTGAAATCCCCACAGAGAAGCTGCCACACAAACAGCTCCAGGATTACCTTTACCCCAACAATCCCACAGTTATGAAGCTATGTGAAACCACCTCCACCAGCACCCAAACCACCTCCTGGATGCAAGGTGCTGCAATAATCAAACCAAAGAAGCTCCTGGAAGAAGGGAGCGCACAGCTGAAATTCTCCTTCTTCCTCTGCCCAAGAAAAGATGACGCTTAGGGAAGAGCAGAGGACGTCAAACACACCAAAAATCTCCTGATTTTGGGTCCACTGCTAACTCACCAAGCTCTCCAAACACCCAGGCTGGGTTAACAGCAAAGCTGGGAAAGAAAAACCCTTTGTACAAGCACAAGCCTTTTCTTAACCTACATAATTCTGCAAAGCCCAAACTAGGGCAGTTATTTTAACAGACCTGGGCAAGAGCGTATGGACTCCAAACTTTATCTATAAAGAAATACATTTCTTCTAAACTTCACTGCATCAGCAGTACTGCAAGGGGCTTGCTCCAGTTACATAAACCACCACATGATCTCTTACAACCAGTTAATGATACAAGACTACATATCCTAGACATTTTAATACTATGTTATGAAAAAAACACATGCTCAAACAATGGAAAAAAACTCATGAACTTTTCCATCAGCTTCTTGATGCCTTACTGAAAGGACGTTTGTTCCCACTATGGATATTTTTCTTCTGACAATTAACTGTTTTGTTTTACCTGCATATTAACTGCATGTGGGGAAAGCACATTTCAGCATTCCCTTTGATCACCAGGAATCATTACACGAATTTTTAAAACTAGAAAACCATGACATTTGAGAGAGATTGTGGGTTACGGCCAGGCACAAACCTGATCTGAGACAGGTGGGGGTTTTTTAAATGAGGGCACATAGAGATCACTACTCCAGTGTCACACAGTGTGCAAGTCCAATTACTCCAGAAGAGCTTCTCTGGAGTAAACGGCATGCACAAGCCCTTACCTGAAGACAAGCTCAGAAGCACAGCAATCAGGTATTCTGCTGCCATCCAAAGTCAACAGCAGTCCAAAAGGCAGCTGCTGCTTGTACTTTTAAAAGCCTCAGCTGGTCTCTTTGAAACACTTTGATTATTGTCAATCTTTTGGATACTCCCTCCACTCTGTTACTTGCTGACAAGGTCAGACAATCTTGGCCCTGAAGCCCTCAGTGCCTTTTCAGTATTGCCACAAAGAATACAATACCATAAAGAAAAAGCCTGACATAGAAAAATATGAAAGAAGAATTATTTTATCCAGAGAATTTGCAAGTGTTGCTTACTAACACCAAAACAAACAACTGGAAAAGAAAGGATTATCTTGACACACAGCCAAGGAGTTTTCTACATACACACAAGATCGCAAACCTCAGAGCACCTCTTGCAAGGGTACAAGTAAAACTAGACTAAATGGAAAAAAAGGTATTCTTAGGACAAGGATCACTTGGAAAGCAGAATTGTTCGTTAACACATCCCATTCTAACTGGGGACACTCAATACCGTTGTTCTGGTCCTCACAAACTCAATCTGTCTCCCCGAGATGGAAAATGTCAGCGTAACAGAAAAAACCCAACAACCCAAACGTTAGAAGAGAAGGACCTACGTGACCAGATGGTCCACCTACCACCCTACACTGCTCTGCCTGGTCCTGAGCTCACACAAAGCTGCAAAGAAACAGCACAGGAGTCAGTCCTTATCCGGCAGGCTTTAGAGATGGGCAGCTTTTGCCTCCTCTGCACTCTAGTTATCATCACCCACAAGAACTTCTAAACATGGCTTCCAAAACACGAACCAAATACAGCAAAAGTTCTCAGCTAAAGAGAACCTGTAATTCTAAAGAGAAGTATTCCATTCAGCTTTTCTCAAAACCCACGAACGCATTTTAGCTAAAAGAAGTAAAAATACAGAGAAGCGACACTTCCTTTCTCAGTTGTCTGTACATACAGAGACTGCAGTGGGGCAGCAATGACAACACTGGTTTCATACTCCTGCAAGCTCTGCAGAACCAGCTCAGCTATGGCAGAGTAAGTCAAACTGAAATCACCTTCCGTGCAAAGTCAGATCCTATCAAGAGGATCTGGGACAGCACAAGGCACAGAGCACCCAGCGTGATTACCATACCCCTGCCAACGCAGCTCACACACCAACATGGACACTTCTAGTCCGAGAAACACGGGTGCCCAGGGGCCATTTTCACCTGACTACCTGATAAAAAGATGTAATTCCACTACCCCATCCTGAGCACAACACTTAACAGTCAAGCCCCAACAACATACTCTCTGTACCCCACCAGGAGCACAAGTTCTCCCTTCCTTCTCTGTCCCATGAACCTAAAGATGAAAGAATGCCTACACCAGCCCATCGAGCATCTTCTGCTCTCAGAGCCCTAGCCCAAAGCCACCGGGGAAGGACCATCTCCCAGGAGCAGCCAGAAGAGAGCACTGGTAACATCCAAGCTAGAAACAGAAGAGTTATTTCATCAGGCAGCAGCTAGCTAGGAAAAAGCCCCACCCCAGGACGGCAACATACTCCCCTCATCCCCTGTGAGGGCAGGACAGGCAGTCACCTCCTTCCTCGCCCCAGGGAGGGGATCGGGGACCCAAGGTGGGGTGAGGGGACAGGACCATAGCTGGGGTCAGGGACCGTGTGGAGAGCTGAGCCCTCCCCAGTGACACAAAGGCAGAGCTGCCACCCTAAGTAGCCCTGTCCCGGACCCACCCTGGACCCCCCCAGTCCCTCCCCACAGCTCCCCCAAGTGTCCTGTCGGGATCCTGTCCCAGCCCTTCCTCACACCTCTCCAGCCCCCCCAGGGATTCCTTTGGCTTCTCAGTACCTTCCCCAGCCACCCCACC
>VYZV01035752.1:15742-28200 GCA_013401275.1 Pandion haliaetus | reverse complement strand
GAACAAGCTATTAAAAGATTTGTTTTCTTAGTTCATCTGTGGCAAATAACAGCAGTAATTGTTTTGTGAAAGAACTGACTTTATATCTACATGTAAAATGCTTGTTAAAAAGAACTTCTCAGGAAGATGGAAACTCACCCTCTCATTCATGCACACAAATACCCTGATAGGTCTTCTAATTGAAAATAAACTACAGTATATGATTTGACTACAAAGAAGGCGAGTAGAACCACAGAATTATTTCCAAGTACACTTATTTTGTCTGTACCTGGTAAGTACAGCATTGGAATTTTAAGATAAATACCTTTTCTTTTAAAGCAGTAATTAGTTTAGTGGGGACTAATTGATGAGGATCTAGAGTTCCTTGGGTTTTTTGTGGGTTTTTTATTTGGTTTTGGGTTTGTTTAATTTATTATTGTGATTTTGGTTGAAAGAGTAATCCATTATGGTTAAGTATGGGGAGTAATTTGGGAGAGATTTAGTGCAGCTTATGGATGGTCCAGATCATTCACATCTCACTTGCTCATGTAGGTTGACTCTCAGTGCATTACCTGTAACTGTTAAAAATCACGTTTGCTGAACTGTGCTAAGCTTTGCTGACGTCATAACTCATTCCAACATCCTGCACTTGTTTCAAGTTTTCATTCTTACTTTTTTTTATTTTGAGAACAAGACTTTAGAGACACTAGAGTAGTGGGATGGGCTCAAAGCTGGATAAATCCGGGTAGCAGAACTGGTTCAAAACTCTGGAGAAAAAGCTCCTGGTGCAGGTGGGGCTCTAGAGCTCACATTGAGGTCTTTTGGGGATACAAGCCATTGCTCCCTCTGCTACAACATGGCAGCACTTGCAGCTACTCCTGCATCAGTGCAGCTGGAAGAGCAAATCTATGCTGTTACCTTTACAGCTTGTAGGATTTGAAGGTGGCATGCCTGTTACTGCTTTGCCCGCAGGAAGGGCACTTAGCGTAATAGTATGTTGGTGCCAGAAGCATCTTTTCTGGAAGTGCGATTCAAGGCTCTACTTATTTTCCTTCTTTATTCAGTACGCATATTCCATTTATATGGGGAATTTCTTAGAAATATGGCTTAATTCACAAATGGATTTCACTAGAAAGTCTTTATCAGAAGTCTGAAATTGAAGTGTACAGATGTGGCATTTTGTTGCTTAGGTGGGCCGAGAGATGTGCTTAACATTGACAGAGTCCCATTAATTACAAGACAGAATCTTACAACCCATATTTCAAAATCCTCTTTTCTATGATGGCTATTAGTGGCATTTTTCTTTGTAAAAATGAAGGAGGTTAAAAATTGTGCCTGCATCTGTTATTGTTGCTATGACAGCTGTCTTTGTCCAGTTTTAACTATCATATTCTGAATAGCTCTTAACTGGGGTTGTAACATTAATGGCTATGTGCAGAGGGAGGGAATCTTTCAATGCCCTTTCCTTCTCACAGTCAAAAAATGTTTCTTTTGAGTTATACTATTTTTGATCAACATGCAGTGGGTTGAAACATTCCATTACTAACTCTGTTTTGGTGCCTACCATAATTAGGGGTGGTATGGTTACAGTATAAAGTAGTAGCCCGTTTGTTAGCACTATTTAATCTCAGTTTGTCTTGCTCAAGACAGATGGTACTACTGATACTGTGCTTCTGAGACTTGGAAACTGTGAAGATTACTTTAAGTAAGGTGATGCAATTTCTGTGCAAGGTCACATACAAAATTGTGTTGTCTTCAGATGGCAATTGTGAAACAAGCAACTGACTGCTCCTTGCAACATGCTATCAGTCATTGCCTAAGCAGCAGCAAATAAGGACTATCCCTCTGTCTAGGTATAAGCAGTGCGATGTATTGTCTTCAGATGCCAACTTACCTTTCCACCCACACTAGTGCAAAAAAACTGTAAAATAGCCCATGTTTATTCATAGAATCATAGAATCATTTAGGTTGGAAAAGACCTTTAAGATCATGGAGTCCAACCATCAACCATGCCCACTATTCAAACCCTCCTTTCTAGCATACTGAACATCTTCATCTAAAGTGGATAGCTAACTTCTGTGTAGTCAGTGTCTATATTAAGAGTTTGTATACAGTTGTCTTCCTGATGCTAGCTGGAAAATACTGTCACGAGAGAAGTTTTTTTTTAATATGTTAGGTGACAGCATGTTGATTTGAACAACACATCGTTGGAAACTGTTGGTGGTAAAGTAGCAGCAGTTTGGAAAGCTCTATGACCCTAATCCAGACCTGTTTTAAAGGGTAACTTCTAATACAGAATCTTGTATGGTTTAGTCCAGTTGGAGGGCCAGCTGTCTATTTTGGAAATCAGACTGCTGCCTTTTAAGATGAAAGCCATATTTTTGTGAATATGAACTCTTTTGTATCTTCTTGCTGTGCCTTGTGTGAGGGAAGGAGCAGCTGTAGTGCATTCGCCAGACCTGCATTTGGCTGTTGCTGCTATTGTGTTGTGTGTAAACACGTACCATTATTTTGGATCACATAGCAGCCTGTTCAAAAGGGTCTCGCATTCCCCAGCTGTTCCGCAACTTTTCCATCTCTGAGCTTGCCAGCTGCTTAAGACAGGCAACTGTAGCTGCATTTGTTTCTCTGGTGTTAAGTATTAGTGGAGATAAAATTGACTTTTGTTAAATGCTAGGTGCTGTGAGCCTCTCGTGCTTCTAATGGACTTAAACCAAAAGTGGACTGTTCTTACTGTATCAAAGTTGTCAGAAGTTTTCTTTGCCACTAGTTGGACAGATTGTATAAAAATCTTATTTTCTTAGATTTGGCACAAATGTGAAATACAACTGTATTTACATGTATATGTATATCCACAGCCTGTGGTAGTAACTAATCCAAAAGAACCGAGGTATGAAAAGCTGCCCCTTAAGGCCATGTCAACAGCTCTTTTGTTTCCCCACTTCTCTGAATAATGTTCAGTTTAACAAGGCATACTCTGCTCTCTTGTCAGCCAACCCTTTCATTTACCGATTCCTGAAACAGTTTTATTTCACTGGCAGCACTGATCAGATCAGGGGCTCTGAAATGCCTCGTATTTGCAGTGAGTGCTCAGTCCAGGTGAGGGACCACAGGCTGACCCTGCCTTCTGGATTTTTCCATCCAGCCTGCTTGCCCTGCCATGAAAGGGATAGGAAATGTCCGGAAAACGTTTTGTGTGGGTGAACTCCTCTTTTCTGCAGCAGTGAATCCATAACTTTTCTCCCTGGAGAAGTTAAAAGGCAGACTATCTTTGTATGGTGAACTTCAGTGACAGTTTTGAACAGAGTAAATTCAAGCACCTTTGGAAAAGGAAGATAATTCTGTTAATGACTAAAGTTACTGTTCTAAGTACTTAACCTGTTCTACAATGTCAGTTTGAAACTTCGAGTGAGAGGGAGCATATACTTTGTTACTGCAAGATGTTGTTAGTGATAAAACTAAGTTTTCAGAGGCTTGAGCTGGTTTCATTAGCTAGTATTCCATACTCCTTTACAAGGGGATAAATTGGGCACTTTCTTGAAAACATATTTAATGCAGTTTGTAGTTTAATAATGTAAATTTGAACTTTCCTGGCTGTGTGAATCATTTCATGGTGAAGGAGACTGGTGCATTCTTGCTGTTGGTAGAAGAAAAGGCTGCCTCTGCCCCAGGCTCCTAGTTACCCATTGTAACTTGTCTGAAAGCCCTCTTATTCAGAGGGGAAATGTTCGGGTGACTGTAGATATATTCCTTTTTGCCTACCTTTTTTTTTTTTTTTTTTTTTTCCTTTCACCATGCTAGTCTATCCTAGTTTTCGTCTTCATGTTAAACATCCATACTACCTAGATTATGCTAGTAAGAGGATGACTCTGGCTTAATAATAGAGCCTTGCTCTGTAAAAGCAAGACAAAAAACATAAAAAGAAGTCTCTTCTCTTGATATATGCTTGGTAGCATATTTCAGGATCTGGTTTTTTTTTTCTCTAAATAGCTGGGAGTTTGAACTTTTTCATTCTAATACTAGTGTCTTAAAAGAAGTTGAAACAGTGTCTTTGGCTAGTTGCTTGCTCTTGTCTTCTGGAAAATTACTGTTTCAGAGTACTAAATCAGTATTTGTCTGAAATCATAGCAGAAATACAGGCTTATAGTTTGAAATGATCCTATTAGATACATAGTTACATTAGCTGAGCAAAGTCATACATATTAGCTTAAAATGTGTAGTTAATACAGAAAATGTAGAAAGGAATGTGTTTGCATTCATATATGTATGAACGGTTCTTCAGAAAACAGGTAACAGGGGTTCTCATCCAGAACAGCAGAACGTCTATGCTTCAAAAATAGAGGAAGACAACTAAGTGTGATACTGAGCGCAGGGAAAGTTGGGTAGGGAATGGAGGAGGAACGTCTGTCACAGAGAAGGTTAGGGAGTGGGTCTTTATTTATTTAATTTTTTTTTTTTCCAAGTGCTGCTGATTAATTCATAAACCCCTTTGGAGTGAATCTAGGGAATGGACATAGAGGAGATTGGGAGGAGTGGAATTTGAGAAGTATGAAAGTAAGGAGGTGTTGGTGTGTCTTCAGTTGAGCAGAGGGGGAAGACAGTATCTGATTAATAAGAGGTGTTCAATTATTAAAGGCTTTAGGAGAAACAAATACTTCTCATGGAAGGTTGTGGGAAGTCAAGTGATAGGACTTTAAATAGCAGTAAATTGCTAAACATGTTTAAAAGCAATTGGGGAAAATGAAGGGCTTACCCCCTCACCCACCTCCAAAAACTGTTCTTAACTAAGTTGGTGGAAGATCTGGAAATGCATAAATATAGAGCACTGGATAAAGCTTTTTGTTAGGGTTGGGTGGGTTTGTTTTTTTTTTTTTTCATTCTTTTAAATGAAAGCTTCTGCCAATGTTGTTAACTTGGCTTAAATTTGCTCCATCCCCTACAGGGGAAAATATTTATTTTAAAGTTTCCTCTAAACTTAAATTGGCTTCTCAGCCAATTTAAAGACGTTGTCTATTTAATGCCTTCCAACTCCAGGAAAGCTGACAACTGTAAGGCTTAGTGGAGAAGGAGACCTTGTGGATTGCACAGGAGAGCAGCATTTCCAGCAGCAGGGAAATTGCTGTTCTGAAAATGTAACTTGAATTACTGCCTTCAAGCTTTGTTTCCTTTTGCTGTTGTTAATGATTTCCTTTGCACAGCTAGTGGTAAGTGCTGCTTTGCCTGCCTCACTTCACTGACTCTTCCACTGCTCTCTGAAACTAAAAATTACAGTATGTGTTAATTTAAAGACAGAAATAGAGCAGCAGCAGGTAGAGCTGCTTTCTCAAGCTGCAGGTTGATGTGTGATGAGAATTGTCATCTCTAACTTCAGCAGCTTAAGTTGTTTCTCTCCACGGTGGTCGTTGCAGATCTTAACTGTGGGTTGTCCTGCACAATGGTGAGGTTGGGTGCCTATTATCTCACAGGTTGTGCTGTTCATGACTCTAACTGATCAGCTGCCTGTATGGTATGCCAGAGCCTATTTACACACAATTGTCTCTATCACTGGAAAGAGTTGAGGGTTTGAAAGAAGCTTACTTAAGCAAAAGTTGCAGTAATGAACAAAATTAGAAGAAAACAAAGTATATTTACTGAGGTGATATCTATCAGTAAGGATCTGGCTTAGGCTGTTGTTAGGGTTGCCTGTTCTGGATGCTTTGCCTTGTTTGTGTGCTGCGTGTGAGACTGTGCTCTCATCTGTAATCAGCGTTTAGGTGTTAACTGCTAAAAAGTAGCTGTTTCTTCTTCTCCCATCTTACTCCCCAAGTCTGCTTAGCTTATGTATTCCTGATTAGATCACACTGTTGGCTTTAGGCTTAAATTACTTTGGTTTGAGTGTCCTGTCATTTGTGGTTTAAAGCATATACTGTGACAAATATTACTTCAAAGGAGTTTGTACAAAACTTGACCCATGCATAGCTCAGAGAGTAGACTCCCCAGAACTTTATAAACACCCTGACCGTGGGATTGCACCAAACCTCTCCTGTATGCTCTCCCCAGTGCCTGTCCTCTTCCTTCCTGTTATACTGTAGAATGCCGATAGTTGACAGACAAAGGATTTATTTTTTCTTAAATACACTTGTTTGTCTTGTCTCCATAATATTTGGTGCATGCCTGACTTTACAACTTGCATGCAAATGCCTATTTTTGTATTGTTTTTGTGGGTTGGCAACAAAGTCGTTCTGGCTTCCTATTGCAAGCAAAAGCCTGGAGTATGGAAGTAAGTTGTTTATATGGATTCCTGGTATGGAATGCAAGTTTAATTCTTCTAGCTTGAAATTAAATTATGTTGAATAAAATGAATTTAAGTGGCACTGAATCCAGCTAAACAACTTGCTAGGACTTACATTAATAAAAGCTAACTATAGCATCACTAACTGCTGCTAGGTATGCATTGTATATAGATGCATTGGGATAGTACAGCCACAGACAACTTGAAGGGTTTTGTGCGGGCAGGGAGGTGGCAGATGAAACATTCCAGGTGAGACACAAATTTCCATTCCCTGGTTTGGGAACCCAATCTGCCTTCCAGTAGGGAGCCACGAAAAAGAAGTTACCACTGATTTTGTTTCATATGACCTACTGTCAGAGTCTTGACCTAGTAGCCTTTTAAAAGAAATCTTTAAAGCAGTGTTTGGTTGGACATGCTCTTTCTGGGCTCCCAGGAGGTATTTGCCAGCAACAAGCTGCTGAAATCAAAAGCAAAACCCAAAAAGGCCCATATATATGTGTGAAGTAAGGAAGACAAGGACCAGAGCGTTTTTGTGCTGAACTTCAGCCTAGCCAAAAGATCTTTCCAAATGCAATAAAGAGAAGGAACACCTTAAGTACTGTCTTCAAGAATTATGATTACTTGTGAAATTCCTGGAGTAACATACAAATGTACTTTCATGATGGAATAGTAGATGATATCCTTCCAATAAAATAAATGCTACTTCATTAAATGTTTTTATGCACAAACTGACATGAGAACTTATAATCATGCCAGTCTCTGCTGAAACAAAGCAAGTAATCTTGGTGTTACAGAGGTTAGTTTCTTAAGGAAGCCCTAAAAAAAAACTTTCCATGAACAAGTTGGTATGAATTGGCATTCTTTCTTGCACAGGAAACCACAAATTCTTATTGTGGAAAACTTCTAACTTGTAAAACAGTCATTAGTTTTGTGTATTAAAGTTGTTCAGAATGTTCTAGGTTTTTTTGCTGTGGCCTCTAGAGAGCTGCTGTAAGAAACGCTACTCTTGATAAACAGAAGATCACTTGCTCAAACATTTCCAGTCACTGTGCGTGCTACTAGGGCTTGGATATTTGTCAAATCCCTACAAGCCTGAGACCATCTTTATTCCTCAATTATTTTTACCCCCTCAAGTCTTTAGGTATGACAGTTGTAGCAACTGAACACAATCCCAGTATTAAATACAGCAATGTGGTTTGAGTTGCTTTGTTAGGGTTTCTGAAACTGGTGTACTTGAAATTGCCTGTGGTGGTTGGGTAGCTCCTGGATCAGTGCCACTCTGTGCACACACATACATATATACATACATATATATGTGCGCTTGTGCACACTCCTTGGCAACACTTGGCCAACACTTGTGTGCAATGTCAACGTGACTTGCATACCACAAGTATGTGATACCTGTTTTCCAGGCTGGGAGCTTCAGGTTCAGGTGACTTCAAAAATTACTTGTATCACTTTACTGAGACTATACTGAGCATGCCTCTTTTTCTTTATGCTGGTCTCTTTATTTATGAGCTGGTCTTCTCAATCTCTCTCTTTTTTTTTTTTTTTGGTTTGGTTTGGTTTTTTTAATCCCTATTCTGGATTTCAAATGATCACTTTTTCAGACTTTACCTAAGGTAAACCTCTCTTTGTTAACTTAGGACTGCATCCTTAATTTGTACCTTTCAAATCCACTTTCAAGAGTATAACTCAAATTACACAGCACGTTCTTCTTGTTTTTCTTTTTAATGAAAGAAGAAAGAAAAAAGGGTGGGGATGTAGCAAATTACCTAAACTAGCAGTGATAAAATTGTTTTTTTTTTTTTTTTCCCCCCCCCTTTCTTTGCAGAGCAGGCTACTTGTTTGAAACAGACTTATCACATCATCTTCATTAATGTTATATATGTTCTACTATTTTGGAGTGTTAGCTGGGCTCTTAAGTACTGGAACGTTACTGCTGCTATTTAAGGCAGGACATCTGTCATGATGTGTCTAGAGTCTGATTTCCCCAAGCCTGAACAATTCTTGCCTTTATACTCTACCTATGTAGCTGTTGCTCTTTCTACAACCTAAAAATACTGCAAATAAAGCTACAGAGAGGTTAAATTACTCTTTCAAAGTCTGTGATTTCTGAGAGCGGGAACTTGCCAGTAGCTATGTCTTGTGTTGCCTGGACAATGCTTTGGCAGAGTTTTAAGAATTTGCTAAACTAGGCCAAATTAACTTTCCTTTCTGGTCAGGCATAACTTTCTGTACTGGAAGGGTGTGTGCAAAATAAATACATGCTTCTCACAAACAGTGTTAACACTGTCTCACGCTGCACGCAGCAAGGCTTCTGGAATCCAGCCCTAGCAGCATCCTGTTGGTGTGCTACCCTCAGCTTGCTCCCTTGCTTCTGGAAATCATGGCTTACATGCTGACTTCCTTGGGCTTTGGGACTTTTCCCTTGCGGCAGCCTCAGTGTTGGCTGCCCTCTCAGTCGTGGTTTATGTCCCAACAGCTGTTCAGTTTGCACACTTTTGTTGTAAATGCTATTTACAATATTATTACACTATTATTGAATATTCCCTGTGCAGGATAGTGAGGTTACTCTGTGGAGCCTCAGAACTCATTTCTAGAGGAGGCAGGTTTTGCGGGATAATCTAGAGAAATTGTTTCCCTTCTCCCACTGAAACCCTGCTCTGAAAACTTTGTTTTAGAGGCAATTTTAATGAGCTTTGAAACCTGTATTGCAGTTTTCAGGCCAACTCTTCATGTGTCTGGCTTTGCAATAATACCATCTTGGGGATGAAGTTTTATGAGTCTAACAGCTCCCTACTCCTCCCATTTCCCTCTTTCATTCCTGCTCCCAGCTGTATGCCTGTGCTGATTATTCTGGGGTGGCTCTAGTCCACTCCTTCAACTTTGTAAGCTGTTTTATCTCAGGTTTTGGTTGCTGGGTCAGCACATCAGTATTCTGCTGTGTTAGTGAACCAAGGAGGCTCTCAGACCTCCAGTGCACGTGGGAGCTGGTGCAGCGGGGATCAGCCCAGCTGGGGGAGAAAGGTGGCCAGAGAAGGAGATAATGAGGGCTGGTGGCACAAGGCCCCTCAGTCAGCTCATGATTTTAGAGCCTTGGTCTTCATGCTGGTGGGGCAAGGTGGGGCAGAGTCAGACTGGACAAAAAATATGTGCTCTTCACAGTTCACTTCATCTAATGTGGATCTATATATGAACATGAGTTTTTTCATCACACCTTTCAGCTGTGATTTGAAAAATTAAGCTTTCGAATGGACACTGAAGTAATGTTTATTTGAATCTTAAAATGCTGGAATTGGAATTTTTTTCTCTCTGTGTTTGTGGCTCCTTTTCTGCACTATTTTTTAAAAAGTTGTTTGTTTAAAGGAAACTACACTTTTCAAGGAGGATCACACCTGGAAAAGGCCAGAAACTGTTGCAGTTGCATAGTTTTGTTTGACTCTCTGGGATTGTAACTGTGTATGACTGTTATTAATCTAAAATTGCAGATCCTTTACTTGTTTGTCAGAGTGTAAAGATGCTGTGAGAACATCTAGCATCTTTTAAAGACAGCATGAGCAGCTGTATTTTGGAGTTGCAATAGTCATGGTGACAGCATGTCTTTTCTGTATTGGTGCAGTAAATTAAAGAGAATGGGGAAGAAATGCTAGGAAGGAAGGAGATTTGAAATAACTATACTCAGGTCAATACAAACAATATAGGATGTTTTGGGAAGCTTTGTTAAACTCAGGCTGAGTACTTAAAAGTTTACTAGAGAGTAACACATGCTATTGAACCTGATGGCTTTGGCTTGTGATTATCAGTGAGGGCCTGCTTTTTCACCTAGTTTTGCAATTGGGGATTTACTTTGGCACAAAGGAGACAAGTGTCTTTTTTGAGTTAGCAGAATACAAGTGGCTGGTTGGAAACTTTCCCAGCAATGATCTGATTCCTAGCCTTTTCTGTAACTCCTCAATAGTGCCACCAATGCATATTTGACAACAAAAGAGTTATGCCAACCTGCATAAACTCCAGGATTTTTGAATGTCTCAAAACCACTTGAATAGAGGGTAAAAGCCAATAATTTATAAACATTGGCTTGAAACAAAGTAACGGGATTTAACAGGACAGCTTGGTGGATTGTCAGTTCCAAGTGTGCTGGCTTCCTAGGAACGCCAGCTGACTTTAACAAAACTATTGCTTCTGCCTGCTGACTTTCTGGCATCACAGGTGCAGCTTGCTAAGTTGACTTCCAGTGACTTGCCCTGCACACCTACCTCACAGTACAGCAGTCTCGTCTCCTAAAACATCATCTTCCAGAGCAAGACCTCCAGATTATTGCTAGGCTTGTTTACAAAGGACACCTGAGCTGGCTCTATTGGCTGTTGCAGGTGTTGAATTGCCTCAGTGTTTTAGAGAAGGCTGTGCTGTACTATCAGTACATATACAATTTTGACCAAAATAAAAAAGGCACTATCGTCTTTTACATCTTAAGAAAACTTTTGCTCGTTATAAAGTAAATCGAAGTATTTGAGCTAAAGCAAAAAAATCCCTAACCAAAACAAAACTATCTGATTTCTCACTTCATTCTGGCAGTAGATGCACATCTACTGTGCAAAGGGGAGACTCATGGTTGTGTTAAGCTCCAGATGTGAGAGGATGTTTTGCATTACAGGTGTATGGAATAAATTTCAGAGCCATCTGGCAATAAGCAGAGTGCAACTGCTTGACTGCCTTGAATTTCGCTTGTATAAACAAAGCTCTGTCACAGGTTTCATTTTGAGGAGTGTCCTGAAAAGATTGTTGTTGGGTTTTTTTTTTTTGTTATTGTCTGGTGATCTTATTGTCCAAAATATTACATAATTCAGATCTGAGATTTAGACTCAAAGTTAAGGTAATATCTCCATAGCAAAGTCCATGTTGTTCAGAGATGTTCCAGTGTTAATTGTTAACAGAGATGCCATCACTGCTCAGCTGAGCTGCAAGGTTTGTTAGCTGAGCCCTGCTTACAGCACTCTAGTTGTTCAAGTGCTATTTCTGATGTCTCACAGCACCAACATACTTAACAGATGTGACATGGAGGACCTTTATCCTGAAATATGCTGCTAGTACATAGTTGGGACTGTTTGGATTATGCTCACAAATACTAATTTATATTTTCTCCAGATTCAATGGCATCATCTATTTGATTCATTCCATTTAAATAGTGTGCTTAAATTAAAGGAAGGGGAAGAAACCAAACTTTCTTTGATCTTTGAGCACAAGATCTGACACTATTTGGTTGTTCATGGCAACCTGAATATTGTTGCTTTGTTGTTTGTTTGTTTGTTTGGGTTTTTTTTAATCCTCTTAATAGCTTCTGTATTGAGTGCTGTTGTTTAGAACAAGTGTGCGTTTGTGTGTGCACCTGATTCACAAGAATCACTCATGTTCCAGTTGTCTTAAGCACTGGAGAGTCTTGCTTCATCCTGTCTACTGCCTTTGCCTCATTTCTGTTTCTTTCTTGTGTGGCACTATCCATTTCCAAAACCCTGGGGAGGGGTTTTTGACTACAGCTCTCACCCTCATGTATAAGTATGTCTTCAGTCTTGTTCCATAGTTGCTCAGTGAAGAGAGCTGTCTCAGTTGCTGTTGAGGAAGCTGAGATGCTTTCAGGTGTTGCAGCTCAGAAGATGACTGTAGTTCTGTAAGAGTTCCTCTGTTCTCCAGTGTAACATAATGTCACTAACAGATTGAGCATTTTTGAAAATTCACATAGGTGAACAGAAGTGCAATAGGCTACATGAATCCAATATGTCCCTAATTATGTTGTTTTGTTAGGAAAATACCTTTTTTTAAACTTTAGGATTCTTACATTTATTGAATTTACTTTTAATGAAATTAATTTAATTAATGAAGGGTGATGTTTTCAGTCATGCTGTCACAAGATACCTGAGCCCAGGAGATAAATCTAAACACAGGAAATGTGTCTTGAATACATTAACAGATGATATGAATAGGCCAGTGCCCGACCTACTGGTTATGACCATGCAGCGTAAGTCATGTCCTTCTGCCTTGTCTGAGGGAACTAAATGTTTAATGTTCCTTCCATTTCTGAATCTGGCCTTTCTGGAGACTGTAATTAGTTGTGACTGTTATCTTTGGTAGTATATTCAACTGTTTCTATTTTGGATTTTATGGTCTGTTTCTGTCATTAGCCTGTTCTTGGGTGTTTGGGGGGTTTTCT
>VYZV01035752.1:0-14456 GCA_013401275.1 Pandion haliaetus | reverse complement strand
AGAAATGGACACCTGCCTCTGTTTATCCATTTTGTCAGTGCTGGCAAGTTTGAAACTGCAAGTGTTGCTTGTGATGAGCTGGAATTCCAGCAGTCATACTGTTGTCGGCTGCCTTGCTACCTGCCACTTTCTGTGCTTGATGCAGCACGTCTTCCTCTGCAGTCCCATGGTAAAGAGTTCTGATAACTGCCACTTCTCAGCATATAAGAAATTCCGCATCTTTAAAGCAGTGAATATGTTATGCTACAAATGGCTTTGGACTAACTAAATTAAATGGAAACTGAGCAGTTCCTCACTTACAAACAAGATCTTGAGCACATTTTAAACCCTCTTAGAGATGAATGATGCATCCGATTTTCAGTGTATCTCCTATATGGACGTGCTGAGGGAGACAGTAAAGTATAAAAGTTGATGAAAGCAGGAGAAAGGGAATACACTCTGGCTTGAAGGAATGATTCTCTAGACCTTAGTGCTTGGTATTAACACTGAAACTTCACGTACTTTGAATGCCATAGACTTAAGTTACAATAAGGAGGTAACATGGCAGCAAAATGAGTCAGAGAAGTGAGAGAAACTGGGCAAATCAAATAAAAGTTACCTTGTAGTAATGAAGTCTTGAGTGTATGGGGTTTTTTGAAGAGGTGGTGTAATCTGCAGCATAATCAAATGTGTCTTCTGAAGGAAAAAAACTGCTATTATTATGAAATCAGAACATGCAAATGTCTCTGAGCCTGAAGGAATGTTTCAAAAAATTCATTTTGAGAACTTGGAAGACAATCTAATGAGCATATGTGGAAATCTGCTCCATAGTACTTATTAGGTTGGCAGAAGTCATTGGTTTACATGCTGATAAAATATCTCTTTCATAACTGTTGCTACTCAACAAGTCTAAGAATGTTATAATTTGGTTTTGCAGCCCTTTCAGAATATGTCCTAAATAATTGATGCCCCTGCCAAAGGAGCTAACAGAGACACTGTAATGGAACCACCTCTGATGGCATGTTTTAGTTGTATAGGAGCTTATTAAATAATGAAACCTTTAAATCTAAGATCGTATTTTATTTTGGCTAAGATTGGCATTTATTTAATTACAAGTGTGCTCTATTTCTAGGGGTTTTATGAGAAAATTTTGAAAGTCAAAAATGTTTTCTCAGTTACACAGTTGAGCATGGCAATTTACTGCAAGTCTCATTAGACATCGGTGTTTGCCTATGTTAGGATATGAGTTCAAGATGGACTACTGTGACTTGAATCAATGGCAGCTGGTTTACAAATATAAAAGGAACCTTCTGTTTGCCAGGTGTATCTTAGTCAGTTGCTGAAGTTACTTGAATGTACAGTCAGTGAAACCTGTACACGGGGTCCTGTGTAGAATTTAGACTATTTGTCACTGGGATAGCCACACTCAGACTGTCTAGAGCATGTGGCAATCACTGCATTTTACTTTTTTAAATTGGATATGAGGGATGAACTAGTTTATGCAGCTAGTATTTGGTTTTTATCTAACTGGTAAGTAAAAGATGAGGAAGGAATTCAAGCTAAAGATTAAGGAGTGAGTGTGTCTAAGAGAGCTCAAGCAATGTGATTTGCCCTCTAAATCATGACTGAAGCTCTAACTATAGTACATGTTTCTGGCCACTGTTTCAGTCCCAGGACACTGTCAGAAGAGACTCCCACCCCTGTTATTTGCACACTCACACATGTCAGAAGTAACTCTCTCAGTAAGTGTACATTGCAAATATGTACAGTCCTGATTTATAACCTAGGTCTGGCTGAGCAGAGCTGTGCAGAGCTGTGCAAATGCAGGTTAGAAGTCACTCAGATAACATAAATCCAGAATGCTTGGGTCTGCCAGTTGGCTGATACTTGAGGTGGGTGTTTTACAGCATACTCTCTAAACTGCAAGGAAGAGATTGAAAACAATAGTTGATTCCTTGCTGTAAACCCAGTTTTAATCTGTTTGGATTGTGCTGTTGGGGGGGGAGTTGTCCTGCTTTTTTTAGCCTGTAGGTAGGGAAACTCCCTTGAATTTAGATGAAATTCTAAGATGATGCATATAGTTACTTTTTGCATTCATTGAGGTTCCTACCCTTCTACATCCAGCATAGCAGGTTACCTAGCTGAGAGGGAATTGCCTTTCTATGATGTGTCTAGCTTCTCAGAAGCTTGCTACCAGCCTAAAAAAAGCCACCTCACTCATAGTCATTTAAAATGAAACGTGGCAGTTTAAAACGCAATTGAAAAAAGAGATCAGTTACCCTTTATGTTGTAGCCCTTTGTGTATGTTTCAGAAAATGCACTTACCTGCTGCTGGCTAACTGGCAAACTGAACATCTGCCCTAAGTATGTAGGTTATGAATTTGCATGGAGCTGGAGAAAAGTAAAAGGGCACATCTCTCTGTAGGGCAGGATGAGCTGGTGTCTCTGCACTGCAGTTTCTCAAGCGCCTGAAACAGGGAGCTTTGCTCTTTTTCAGATGTCTCCCCCAGCCGTGAGGCAGGAGGAGTGCTGAGTGAGCTTGCCAGCAATGATAAGGCCTCCACGTGGTAATCACAGTAAACATGCTGCGAGAATCACAGCCCAGCTTTCCCAGGAGTTACATGAGGCAAGGATGTACTTCTGTCACTTGTTCTGTTGGAAGCTTCTTGGCGCTAGCAGCTGAATGACATGCAAAGTAATCAAACTATGACTCTTCCAGTGTTACTGGTGTTCTAGCTTATGGTACATGCTTCCGTTTTCAAAACTGAAGTTGTCAGCATAGACTGACTACTTCACTTTGAAAATGTAACATCTTACCACAAGTGCTTCTTGTGTTGTAATAAACAGATGTAACTTTCCTCTACAAGAGCTGCATATCGTGCTTGCTTTTTTTTCCCCCACTGTTTATTCAATGGCCTGCCAAACAGCATAGATATCTTCTGAACAGATTTATGCAAAACTGGCAAATTGAGTGGTAATGTGGTAATGATGTTGCTGCCATTAAATTCAGACTATTGTATTCTACATACAGTATTCACAGCTGTATTACTAACAAGGCTGCTATTGGCTACAATGAAGTACACCACAAAATTGCTCTAATCTTAGACTTAAGCTATAATTTGAGACAGCTACCTAAAAATGAGAGAACCTAAGTCCGTAAATAAACTATAAGCAACAAACTTTTTAATAGCAGTGACAGTTAGCAAGGAACTACACAAATCCCACAGGACTAGATAATCTCTATCATAATTATGTAGTCCACTAAGTGAGTAAAATTTCCAAAACTGAGCTCATGAATAAGACCAGATTGTTTGTGATGTGATTTCATAAAACAAACAAGGAGACTAAAGGCTCCAGAGACTACTTAAGGTTTTGCAGATGGGTTGATGGCTACTACTTCATTGTTTAAAGTATGTGTGAGGAGATACATGGCAGTTGTAGAAAGAATGGGAATGAAACACAGTGATATTGGTAAAGAAATTCTTTATCTGTCTAACAGTAAGTTTCTAACAGGTCACTTTTATAATCTTCTGTATGAGATAGCCTTTAAATGTTGAGTGAGGTTTTTGCTACTTATTCTGCTAGATAGTATATGTTGCTAAATATTTTCTGTCTGCTGTATTCTAATTGTACTAATAAAGTGAACATTTGCTGTGATGTTTCTGGTTCTGCTTTGGTACTATTAACACATATCTGTTTTGATCCTATACATCCTATCTAATTCTGCCACCTAAGACAGCTGTGCCAATAGAAGAACTGGGAGGAAAACAACACTTGCAGCAGTCTAGAAAGAAAGGGTCCCCAGAACATGGGTGTTGGAGAGAGAGAGCTGAGAAGAGGTGTTCAACCATGGAGTTGGTGGACTTACTAATGGATTCTTTCCTGGCCTTTGAGGTAGCTAGCCCCAAACAGCAACAGAGGTACAGCCACCACACTGAAGATCATGGGAAGCTGTAGCTTCCCTTTGGGGTGCTTTAAGAATGGATTGGGCCTCCTCCTTTTCTTGAGAGAGGAGAAATGAGATTCAGCTTTTGGGGACATCTTATCCTGAACACCATGTCTTGCCTTTTCCTTTTTTTATGGCTAAGTGTTGTCTAATCGAGATAAAGCAGCATGCGTACTTCCGATGCAGGAATTTGCACTTGTTCATGTAAATCTGCTGTGTGATGCCCCACACCCAAACATAGAGGGAATCACAGAAACAGCAGGAAATGATGATCTTGTTGAGCATGCAGACTTGTTGAAGGAAAGGCCCCTTCGGTGCCTGTTCCCCGTTACCTCCCTCATACTAGATCTTCCTGCAAAACAGAGGCATGTCCTGGAGTCTTCTGCCTCAGAATGGATCCCCCTGTAAGCTTTATTTTACTTCAGTAAGTGTCTGACTTAAAGTCCCTAGAGAACTTAGAAATTTGGGTAATGGGAGCCATTATACCAAAATGGGTCTTCTGTGGAAAAATTCCCTTCCTTAGGCATATAATCTAAAAAATTGCCCCAGTGAGTTATCATGAATCTCAGGGCCTTTCTAACCATTAGTTATTCATCCTTACCAGAGCCCTGTAAAATTGAAGAGTTCTCTTCATTTTGAATGATGGACTGGGAGCTGGATTATGGGGGCTAGCTACTGCATTATCACCCACATGTACCATCTTCCCCCGTTGCACCCCTCTGCTTTTCTGACCCTGTACTGAGTCATCTGTGTTTAATGTGTAAGGAAGCACTTGAATTATTTTTATTGTTGCTGGTCTGAAATGAGTCAGTGCAGGGTCAAACATGTGGAGCAGGGAAGGGATAGACTCACGCAGGCAGGGAGAGGAGTGGGAATCTGGCAGACAGCAGTTGGCTGAGATTGCCGTGGAGCCATAGACCAACGCCGGTGACTTCTCCAAGGTCACACAAGCTTCTGTCAGCAAGAAATTGGAACCATCTCTCTCATGTTATAGGGTGCAGACTGCAGGTCTGTCACATGCAATAACTGGTAGGAAGTAGCTTTAGATTTATTCTACTTAAATTTGTTGTTTGCTTGCAGATACTGATGTATGAATTAATCAATGCTTTCTAGCATATGCCAAAATTCAAACATACTGAGCTGGCCATACCTGTAGATATTCACATGTAAGCTGGGTGTGTTCTAGGAGGAATACACAGTTAACTTCAAGTAACTTTCCCTTAGAAATGTGATTTTTGGATAGACAGTGACCTGTTGACTGCAGCGCATTTCTGTTTAAGGGCTACTGCCTTTTAATAAAGATAGCTCAGGAATTAGTGTCTGAAACAAATCCTTATGTGGTATTATATTGCAAACTCAATAAAAAAATCAGTCAGTACGCAGTTGCCTGATAACTCACACAATTTGCAGCGTGATGCTTTATCAATGGCCTAATACAAAATTTAGGATTGAGTATTTCACTAATCCTGGACACATGAATTTCTTAACAGATACAGCATTTTGGGCTATGTTCCTTATCATTAAGGTAATGCTGAATGTAAGAGTCAGAAGGCAGGGCTTAGGTCATGTATTCTGGCATCAATTTCTATGCCTTATTTTTTGTTTTGATTCATTTGGGAATAAATACACTAGGAAACTTCTTTGAGTGAAGAGTTTAGAGCTCTGTGCTGGTGATGAAGCTATCTGCTTCACTCCTGTGTTTTTACAGTTTCTTTAGAAAAAGGGCTATAAAAAAATAATTCTGGACATGATTATATGTAACATGCATTTCCTTTACACAATACACTACAATTAATTCAGTTTGAAGTGCTTTCTTCTAGCTCTGGCAAATTTTGTCAAGCTACCATTTGACTTAATTTTTGTGTAGGTTTTTTTTTTTTTTTTACTTTTGTCTTGAAACCAAAGAAAGCTTCTTACTGTTTANTTTTAAAAAAAAAAAAAAAAAAAGGACAATATTGGAGAAATCTGTCTCCAGCAATCTAATATATTGTCTGATGTTCTTCTAGGAACAAACGCATCATGTGGATTTTTATGTAGGAGGATTTTTAGTTTTAATGGTTGGGTGTTAGCCACAAGGTTCATGTGACATGACAAATGTGGAACATCTGTGTACTGATGCACATCACTGTTCTAAAAGTCATTCCCACCACCACATGCATTGAATTAAATACAAGAATTTAGGGGAAAAATAGTTGGAAGAACACATTCTGTCAAATACAATGGCAAGGATCTGTTGTGCAAGCTGTCAGAGCTCACTCATGCACTTATTCAGATGTCTGATGTACTCCATGCATTAGCGGTTGCCCCCTTCGGACTGGGACGGTGGTAGCATGCTTTCCTAGTCAGTGGCAAACTATTTTCTGAACAGAAATTACAGTTTAGCCTAAGGGATTTCTCAATACAGTTCCTTGTCTGAGTGATGTATGGGCTGTATGTGAGGTAAGTAGCTGGCCGAGTTGGCATACTTGAATTGGAAATGAAGTGTGGCTGAGCGGCTTTGACCAGGATCTCTCATATTAAAACATGAATCTTATTCATAACTCTGCCTGAAATGACCTTACTTAGCGACCGATATCCTTGTAAATCCTGAGTGCTACTGTTTGACTCTATGCTATAACTGGACTAAGAGTTTTTGGCTAAAAAATTACTGTGATGTAGAAAAGAAAAGCAATTCTTCTACGTAAGATTTGACCTTTAGCATTCTGGACCAGTAGCTAGGAATCACATTTCTTCTAGACTGCTTACCAAATTGCATGAAGGCTGCTCTACTTCATTATGACATGTATACTTGGCGCTATCACCTTGGTCTGACAAGAGGCTGCTGGGTTTAGATTGCAGGATACAGTACCTCCAAAAAGCAGACTTCAGGACACAGGTCACAGCTTATGTTGCGGTGGAATTCATTGTTGGGGTGGCAAGAAGCTCACTGCTGTGCAGAAGGCAAGTGTGGTAGATAATAATAGTTGTCTTCCTAATGACTTGCACGTATTTCAGAAGTGGTCTGAAACTTTAGATATTTAGGTTTGAATACTTCATTAAGTAGTGGTAATGCAAAGCTATTCTTTCAGAGTTGTCATGACAGATAAGGATTTATTGAATTCTGGTACTCACAGCTAGAAACCAGTCTTAAAAACACAGTCCTTACTTTATAGGTTATCTTCACAGACACGAATCTGGGAGCGCAAATGTAAAGGACATCCTTTAGTTGGTCTGAATTTCAAACAGCTGTCTCTGAAATGATCTCTGAATATTTCCTTCATACATTGAAATTATGATGGCTGTTTTCATGCTGTGCTTAACTCTTTTTGAACTTAATATTTCTGAAGGTTTTAATATCTTGTTCAAAAGAGATTTCAGTTTATAAGAGCTCTACTCCAGAGTGCATGTAAAAGCTCTTGTTCCAACATAGCCACATATGCCTGCATTTCAGAGGCAAGTGTGTACAGACATTGGAAAGCTTGGGCACTTTGAAAATGTCACTTCACTTGGAAACAGCTTCTGGATGATGCCCTGCTTTTAAAGGAGGCATAAGAAATGGTCTGAAGTAAATGAAACCTCTCTGGGATTTGTTGTCCAGAGTCAGGTGCTTAGGACAGGTGCTTAGGGGGTGGACAGAAGTGGTATACAAGCCCTAAATGATTTGGGCATCCATTTTAATTGTCCTGTTCAGCAATGCTCTCTTAGAATTTGCTATGCTTTCATTAAATAGTGTTTATCATAAAACTATAGTTAGCTCATAACAAAATGCAGATTCTTTAATCATTAAAGTTGGGGGGATGGGCGTTTTTGTTTGGGTTTTAAGTTGATAAAGTTGATAGTTTTGAAACTAACTGGTTGGGTTTTTTTTTTTTTTTCTTTTGGTGTCTTTTCAAAAGCTGTTGGTCAAACCCACCCAGCCACTCTCCCACCCCAGTCTGCCTGGACTCTCTAAGAGGCCACCCCCCCAGCTGACTGTGTGAGCCCGGTGTCTTTAGTGAGTGAGGACCCATGTGGATTTTTGTATCACGTTTCCAGCAGACTTGTCTTGAGTGATGTCTACAGTAAGTACATTTGAGTCAGCAGCTCTGTCCACATGCCTTCCAAAAGTCTGACACAGAATCTGGGCTGATCTAATTGTGATCTGTCTGGTACAGGATTTGCCCAAACTAAGTATTTCTATTTGAAAAGTGTTTTGATTGAGCTTTGTAAAACTGTAGTTAGGAAACAATTCCGTATGTCCAGAATGTTTAGGTGTTAAGTTAAGCTAGTGTTCAAAGTAGTTAAATGCAGCTTTGATGTAAATTACTTTATGTAAACGTAGCAGTAGCTTCACATCCTTAGAACAATTTAAGTTATGCAGCTTCTTTTACCCATGCTCCAGTTTTGTTAAACAATTGAGAGTAATCCTGTGAGGCCCTTCTGACTTCAGCCTGTTTTATTGCATGAAAATGTCCTTCAGAGTGCTGGGAAACTAATTTGATAATTTTTCTAAGGCTTTGAAGAGACTTCTGATGTCTTGAGTCTTTATTACACTAGAGGTCAGTGTGTGATGGGAGCTTCTGCGAGGTGGTATAGAGTTTCTTGCAGAATCCTATTTCATCAAATTTGAAACCAGATTCTAAGACAAACTGTAGTCTACTATGAAAAAAACTTCATATTAACATGTCTTATGACTTTCTTGGCTAAAGGGCTTTTTTGATCTTCCTGCTTTTAATTCTCCTTGCTTAAGCAGTATTTGGCCAGTAACAATAACAGCATGTGGTAAACATGAATATGCACACTCAGTTGTTCCAACGTGCACCTCAAACATTCATCTTGCATTGCAATAACATGACTTTTTGGTTCAGATATATTTCTATATGCCATGCTATTAATAGGAGTCATCCTTAACTTGCGCACTGTACTTATTAAGGGCATGGTGAGAATTGCACATGAACTTATTATTCTTAGTGTAGTTGTCAACTTCTTGGGCACTGAGCTGGTAACTTTCAGGTGAATGGCTCCACTTTTGGGTGTTGAGGGAAGAAGTCAGGCGTGATTCGATCATGATACTTGTAGACATTGTCTCCTCAGCAGGTCTTCTTCAGTTCTCCAGAAAAGTAATTTCTTTAAACATCTGGAATGTGCAAAAGCAGATTGTTTCTGAAAACATCATTGGGCAGGGGGACTGGAACAGATGGTCAAAGTACAACAGTGTTATGTGAGGTCAAATGGGAGAGAAATGCACTGAAGGAGAGTCCTGCTGACTGGAGCAGATTATATCACAATGACAATTTAAGTAAGATGGTGGAGTAGAAAAAAATAACAGCAGGGTGGTTTTTTGCTCTTGAATGTTTTCTAAGGGAACTGGCTACAAATCCCGTTACTCTTATGTAGGGTTCTCATGATATGCCTCGAAAACAAGAAAAATAAGAACATGAGATGTTAAGAGTTTACAGGCTAGCACCAATATAGAGGGTAAGTGCAGGCATAGAGCTGAATTTTGCTGTTCTTAAGTGATTTTCTGAGTGTTCAGGAGAGATCTGGACCGATGACAGTCTTTGTGGCCTTTATTTTTGGTGGGGTGGAAGGGGGAGGGGACACTGTAAAAGCATAACCAGCAGTCTGAAAATCTCCTTTGCACTTGGCTGCTGCCCAGTATATTTTGTTACGTGCCTCTGGAGCATTAAGAAGGATGACACCTCAGTTGAGATAGTGTGAAGGAGGTGTTAGAGACTGGTTTAATTGAACTCTCTGTGAGGATTTGTGGCTTCACAGGAAAGTTTTTGCACTCCTCTACCTCTTTCCCAGGTTTTTCCAGGCTGCATTTTTTTTATTCTCTGTAAGAAATGAAGATATACCAAGGCTTTGAGAATGGGGCCTTATCAAAACATCTCTAAGTTTTGTGGTGTCAAGCTTCATTGGGTTGGGTTTGAAGAGCCTGAGAAGATGATGGTTTTGCAGAACTGATGTGATATAAGTCACTAAGCAACAAATAAAACATCCTAAAAATTTCTTTCCTTTACCTGTCCTTTTGACACTGGAGGGATACAACCTTAATTTGTTTCAGTGAAACTCTTTAAAGTCTGTTCTGCACATAAGAGCTCCAGAACTATGAGGCTTATCTTAAAGAAGAGAAGCCGTTGTGGCTGTCCTGTAGCCAGCCTAGTGAACAACCTGATGGGTCACTGCAGATTCTTGCAGAGCAGCTATATTTCTGTCTGCTATGCACATAGTGACAGTCTTTCCTGGTTCAGCTGGTCAGGTGTTAAAATTAGTACAAATATTGATGTTATCTGCATCCAGAAGAATCTTTGTCTAGAAAAGCTGTAAGTTTGATTATTCTCCTGGATAAAAAAAATGGATCTTTGTGGCTAAGCAGAAGCGATTACCCACTAGCCCCTCTTTCTAGTTCATAATATCAAGTATCCAAATGATATTTTGATGTCTGTCTTTCCTTCATGATGCACCACTGACTGATTCCAGGAGCTATCTGTTGTGTAATAAAGCAGACTCCATGAAAAAGGCAAAAATTAATATTTGGAGTGTCTTTTCCTGCTTTTGTTCTAAACTCTCGAAATGCAGGAGTTATCAGATATACAGTTCAAGTGGCTTGCCAGACACTTCTCAGATGAACTGGAGAGAGTGCAAAAAAATTGCAGCCAAGGTCAGTCTTCAAAAGCTTAGAATTCAATTGCCACCTCTTGCATTTTGATTTCAATCTCAAATGTTCCCTGGTAGGTGCTCTGTATTTCTTGGGCCTTGTGTTTGTCTCATCATGTGTTCTTGCCAAAACTTCTTGTAAGACTTCTGACACTAACAAGGATGTGTAGAATATAGTGACATAGACAAATATAAAGTAACCAACTATGTCAAGATAGTTCAACTCGCACCAGATATTCAAGGTTCCTTTAAAAGGATAGACTGACAGGTTTCAAAGCTGCAAGCCTTCAAAACTGTAGAACCACAGTCTTCTCTCTCTTGTTCCAATACACAAATGTAGCATTTGCCAAAAAAGGATAAATAACGAAATATGCTACTGGATAGCGGCAGTGTGCACCAGGTTTAATGTGTGCTGTGCGTTATAAATGTCATCTCTTCCCACCCCACAATGGCTTCCAGGAAACCCGTGTAGTAGTTGTCCAAAACGGTATCTGGATTTCAAATCCTTCTTTTTCTCTCTTTTTAAAATGTTAATATGAAAAGAGGAAGAAGGTAGGAACAGTAGAAGTAATCAGACAGCCCTACAGTTTAGTAGCAAGAAGGAATTCACAAACTGAGCATTATGTGATGGTGGAGAAACTAGTTTATCTTTCTTTCAACTACCCCTTGCCAACCATCTTTTTTCTTCAACTTTCTTACAAGGCTGAAGTAAGTCCCCACTCATTCACCCTTCCAAAGTGCAGGAATGCTCATTTGAGGTGAATGAAAGTTGGAAATGGGAAAACTTTAGCATGTGGTTTACCATATTCTGGGAGCTTTAGGCTAGCTTCTTGCCTGAAATACAAAGATAAATGAGGGTAGCCCATAAAAACTGGCTTAGTTAAAATGTGTGAATAGCTGTGTAACATTAGGGAGAAGACTGAATGGCTGCCTTATCTGTTCCCATGGACTCTAAAGTAGTCTGTGTTTGGGGGTTTACTTGTCTTGTAAAATCAGAATTTTTCCCATTTTAGGCAAGATTCCCGTCTTATCTGTCTTTCTGTCTTTTCAATAATTATTTTCATTTTGACCTCTTCTCTAGATGCTGTTATTAGTGTCTGACATGTTCAGCAGCTGCAGTGGAAGCAAAGCAGTGACCTGACTGCTCTTAACAGTTATTGCTCCGGTAACGTAGGATATCATGACTTCATTTTGTGCCTCTTAATAGATTAAAAAAGGAAGTTTAATAAAGCAGCTGTGAAAGTGAAAGCAGTATATATGGCACCTAAACATATATGCAGGTGAGCTGAACCTCACCCTGCAAGAGTAAAAATGTTTTAGCTACCAGGTATATTACAGGAGGGAGACAATAATCTGTTCAATAGCACAGACTATTTAATGGAGTTCAGGTCTGCATTGGAGAACTCTTCATTGCTCTGTGGAAAGAAACAACAGCATTGGTGGTACAGAATAGAGTACCAAGCCCAGAGCAGTTATTATTGTGAGTTTTTATGGGGATTGGCATCTGTAAGGATAACGCAGTGCTGGAATAATTTAGCTAGTTTGAAACAACTTAACTTGGATACCACATCAACATGAATCTCCACATGGGCTAAATGCCCAGAGAAGTTGTGGATGCCCCATGCCTGGAAGTATTCAAGGCCAGGTTGGATGGGGCTTTGAGCAACCTGGTCTAGTGGAAGGTGTCCCTGCCTATGGCAGGGGAGTTGGAACTAGATGATCTTTAAGGTCCCTTCCAACCCACACCGTTCTATGATTTTATGGTTCTAAATCACCCTGTGGCAAAGCAATTAGTGTTACAGGCAAAGCCAGAGGTTTTTTGNTGGGGATCAAAAATCGGGCCACGTGGCAGGTGTTCCCCACAGAACTGGACTTGCTTGACAGGTCTAGTGCTCTCCACTGGGAGAAGTCTTGGGTCTGTCTCCTGATTGCTGTGGTACTAGGAAGAGAGCTGGCTCTTCTAGATGCATCCACTGATGTTTAAAATTAAAGATTTTGAGGGTAATAGTCTTTTGGTAGATGCTGCTGTTTTGTTGTTGTCTTCTGGGCTGCTTGACCTTACTGAAAGAGGTAATACAGTCTACTTTCTGTGAGGTGGTTAAGTGAAAGCTCGGCATTTCTAGATAAATTGGTAGTTCAAGAATGTGCCTCGTTAAAGGCTCAGACTCTACTAACTGAAGGGTCGAGTTCCTCGGGTTCCTAGCAAACTTGCAAGACCTCTCTTTCCCTGTTAATATAGCTACAGTGCATTAATAGCTGGGCTTTGAAAAGTGCTGTTGCTTGTGGTGATGATCTTGTCTATAGGAATGGGCAAGGTAGCAGTATACTCTAAACTGCTTCATTCCCTGTAGTCAATCAGGTCATCCCCTTTGTGCAACTGCCTGGTAGTTCTGAAGTTGTTTTCATACCCTGGCATGTGTATTTGTGGTTCTTACCCATACTTTTTTTGTGTTTATTTCTTGTAGGAGGAGACTGCCTTTTGGATTGTGAGCCACTTGGACATGATGCAGATCTACCGAGAGTGTCAGGCCTGGATGGTTGGGATTTAAGGTGAGCCTGTGCTGAAAAATGGATGCAGATGTGAACTAAGAACTATGGGTTGTTGTTTTTCTTCTTTTACTATATATGTAGCATTAATAAAATGCAGTGGTATAATAGTTAAGATCCCAGAGTAGCCTTTAGGACCTTCAGAAAAGCTGGATGGTATTTAAATACCTCGGAGATGCTAATGCTGCTTTAAGAAGAAATGCTATTCAATATGAAAGTGACAGTAAGATTTCCCAAAACTTCATCTCAGTATGCACTGAGAGGCAGCAGGCAGCTGAGATGGATCCCCTGTTCCAGACTTTCTATCATGCCTCTTCCAATTGTTGTCAAACAAAATAGCTTCAGCCATTCTAGGCTATGGACAATTCTTTCAAATATAACATTTTAATTACAGATCTGTAGTCTACTTTTCATGTTTCCCACTCTTCATGTTGCAGACTTTTGGTGATATATTTGCAGTTTAGATTTGATTTGGCGTTTGTTTGTTTGGGGTTTTTTTTTCCCAGTTCTTGGCTATGGGAAAGCATTTCCCTATGGAAACACACACCAAGAACAAAAGGGACCTTTTTTGAGTGTAAGTTTGTGTAGCAGGTTCTGTCAGTCCCCTAAATTAGGCAGAGGTCCCGTAACTTGTGCAGTGCATGGGATTAATCTTGCTCTTGGAGAATTGTGTAATTTTTGTTGAGTGGAGAGATGTGATTTCCTGGACATGATCAAGAAGATCTCACTGGTAATATATAGATGATCTATCTCTTTAACTTTCCTAAAACAGAACTGGTGTCTAATTCTGGCCATACTGCCTGGAAAGAGCTGTCATCCTACAATTTCTCTTGCCACATGTTGCCTATGTTTTTCCTTGGAGGTATGGTAGGCACTGTTTCAGTTGTTGCTCCAAAATCATGTAAGAACTGTTTTCCTTGCAACTTGCCATAGTTTCTGAATGCTGGGGGAACACACTGTAGAGAGTGAAAGTTTGAATAAAAGCTTGTTTTGCTGGTTTTAAAATCTTATTAAAAAAAAAAAAGTGAAGAAGTGGGGGACTAGGGACAGTGCTTATTCTTACATGTGCTTGAGAGCTTGAAAAGTTGGAAGAGCTTGCTGCAGAAAAACAAAACCTAACCTTGATTCCTGAAGATTTGGGTTTGGAGCATGGTCATGGAAAAAAATGGATTGAATCTTGACTATTCTGGAATGAAGCATTTGTATAAAGTCTCCAAAAATGTTTAGAGCAAACATACATCACAGTTATTAGCTGTATAATTTCTGTGCAGTGAATAATTTAAGGTGAGCAGAAGTAGACTGTTCTTGCAAGACTAAAGCATGTACTAAAAATTATGTGAACTGTCCTGTGAATTTAGGTTGT
>VYZV01035751.1:20607-37059 GCA_013401275.1 Pandion haliaetus | reverse complement strand
CAATTTCAATACTATGTAAAATGTAATCTAGTAGCACAACTCTGGGCTGAAAAACAAAGACCTTCCCATATGCATTAGATTAAGAATTTAGGGCCACTTATATTTAATGCTTTTTTTCCCTTGGTGGCACTCAGAATATACATCCTGTTTTTGTAAATCTACCTGTACAATGACCCAACGTCTAAACAGATCAGAATTTTAAAATATAACATATGACCATAATATTTGAACAACTCTGGGAAAATAGGTGTAAACTGAATAAAATCCCTACATGAGGCTTTATATGGTTTCTGGCACATCTTCCATTATTGATGTGACCGTGTTTAAGAGGGAGTATGTTGTTGTTTTTGTCAGAAACAGCAGATGGAGTTGAAAATAGAAGATTTTGTGAAGTCTGTCAATAAAGGAAACAGCTGTGGTAAACATATATTTAGACTGAATTTCATTTGTACTTAGTGAAAATTAAACTAATTTGTTTAAAGGGAAACCAAGACAGTTGCAGAAAGATGGTATCTCAGTAACAAGTTCTTATTAAAGAAACTGATCCAGCTTTTTAAGTTATGAGCAAGCACATGCTGACCGAGTAATATTGGCTCTGAAAAGATGAAAACCCAGGAAGCTTTACTCTGTTGGTAAACCATTTGATGTAACTGTCAAAGTTGTGCAAATAAAAATTGCATGAAAAAGGCAAAACTACCTATTCAAACAAGACAAATTCATGCCTGTGGAAACTAATAAACAAAAAATGACTAATTATTAATTAGGAGAATGATAGCAATGTTCCAGATTAAGATCCAGCTAGTGCAAACCTGCTGCCTGTGTTGGCAGCATTTTTTAGGACAGCAGTAATTTAGAAGCCGAAAAGGATGTTGTAATAAGGAAATGAAGTCATAGTGTATCTCCAGGGACTCGCTGCCATCATCAGAGAAGTGAGAGTTATGGATTGGATTTATAAGACACAAACATTCTTGGTACAGATCATAAAACTAATTGTGAAAAGCACAGAAATAAAGACAATGAAACTCATTGCTTTCATCTCATGGGGAACTAAGTAGACAGAAATAGCATCTTTAGGCTATAAAGCATGCTTAATCTGCACAAACCAATGGACCTGAAGAAGAAAATAGGAGCAACAGGAAAAAAACCAAATCCTCTGATAAGCAAACTATAGCGTTACTCAAGCGTCTATGTGATTTCCGCTTTTCATCATTGCTTAAAATAAATGATCTGCACGATAAAGTTTGGAAGAGCAAGGACTGAAGAGGAAGGGGAATAGAAAAATGTAGAGATTACTAATAGTTAAAATATATTTTCATTTTCACTCTTTCTACACCACCATAATATCATCATCTAGAAAAACCAGTCAATAGCTCCATCTCTGGCACAGATAAATATGTGCACATGTATAATGGAATGTGAATTGGCTGAATTGTCTTCTGTATGAAATTGTGGTGATGCAAAATAAAGACCACATCATCATCTTCAGAGGAAAAAAAGGACCTCATAAAGATGTTCGCTTCCCTGTCTTATTCTAAGTTAAAGAATTTGTATCACAGATTTAAATACACTATTTCCTTAGAACTTTAAGTTCTTTAGTCTTTTAAGTTTATTATTGCTTAACATGCATACTAATAGTACATACTTTAACATACTGCTTTTAAAAAGGGCAGTATAGCATAAAACTTTATTTATAGCCAAAATAAAAGCTCTTACAAATTATCACTACGATAAAACACAGTTATATTAATCAGAATCAAAAGAGAGAAGGTACTTTCCCTCATTTGTAATTTGGAAAGTGGAAATTCCCTTTGGAATACACATTTTTCATAATTTCAGATCACGCTTGACCTCACCTCTTTTGTTTAACCAAGCTTATTAATCAAATACATCCCAGAGGTGGCTAATGATCTTCCAGAATTCTAATAGAAGCAGAAAGTCAAGGACAGCACAAATTGATCCACATCACCTACCTTATTAAGTTTACAATGCTGACAATGCTTCCCTAGTTTTACTCAGAACTGCAGCCCATCTGGTTATTTTAAGACTACTGCTTAAGAATTAAAACAATTTGACATACTAACTCCCAAAGGACCAGATGACAGATTTTTGTCTCAGTACAATATAGCCTTTCAAGTCTGTGTTGTAGGTTCTTTCCTTCAGATACAAAGTTAAGGGGCAGCTAAAGTTACTTTTGTAAATATCCCTGAAACACGTAAGCACCTTCCCATTGAATGACCATTGTTGACTGAATGTTATCTAAATGTAATTTTTAGAAATAGTGTATATCAACTTTTCCACACAGTTTTTTTCTCAGTTTTGCCTTCCTTTATTAGATGACAACAAAATTGGTTTTCATTCTTCAAATGTATAAGCAGAATTTTGTGCTCATACGATCAACACATTGAAAAGAGATGCTAAAAAGTGTAGCTGAAAAAAAATGCAAGACACGACACAACAGTGAACAGCGTTTCTGTCCTTCATGGGCCTCACAAAATAAGAGAGATTTTTCCAAAAAGGGAAAAATTGGAAATAATACTTCCCATGCTGGCTTTACGCAGCAATAACAAAATCAGAGATCCATTGCTACAACAGTTACTTGTACGGGGAGAATGGGTTCTACCTTTTATTTTGCATATCTCTGATTAAGGGGATTGGAACATTTGTCAGCATAGATGGGCCAAACTGAACCTACCACCTCAGTTCCCATCCAAACCAAACTGTGATGAGAGATGGAAGTTACAGCTTGGGGCATGGCTGCTTAAAGGATACACTGCTATCCCACAGTAAAAATTTGAAGAAGGAAAAGGAAACATTGCCTTTCTGTGACAATGGATGAATACCTATGTTATCAAAGAGATTAATTAATGAGTTAGAGATTAACTGTGGTGGTGTTAGTTACCACACATACTGCATTTTTCCCCTAAAGAAGTATATATCTGAGGAAAAGTTAGACAGTATTTGAGGCAGAAATAGGAGGTGATCTGCTATTAGAATACATACAGAGTATTTTTTCTTTTTCATTTTTTTTTTTAACTGAACAACACATTGGTCATAGATACAACACTATTTTCTGTTTCAGGAATCTAGGTGCGTATCTGCTGTTAAGGATTGTGTCATGTCTGGTAGAAAGAGGATGCCATGAACATAAAAAATGAAGGACTCAATTCAGTAGGCGCTGAAAACCCAATGTAGTGAAAGATCCATTGTTATTCATGTTTTAGATGGTAAACAGAAGAATGAAAAGGCAATAAAACAGAAACCCCTAAAATCCCGTGATTTTTCAGAAAGGAAGAGAAACAGATGACAGAAGAATTAGAGATTTACTGTATGCTTTACTGGTTGTGTGGAAAGAAATGATTAACAGAGCACAGAAATGTACAAAGAGGAGAACATAAAAAAGGAGTGAGTATATTGTTTAAAGAAAATTACTTTGAAATGATGTCTTTACTTAAATTGAAGACATGAAAAATAATATGAAAGAAAACCTCAAGAACACTATGAATACACCAAAGCTTAAAGAAAAGTGAAAGAGGAGCTTTGTTCAGAGCCCCATTAGCCAAAAGCTAATGATGACGTGGTTAGAATCGTCCTCCTCGTTTCCCCATTGCTCCAGGGAAGGGACTTAATTCCCTAAATATAGCATATACTCCCATATTTGAGATGAAAAAGACTGCCTTGCTAAATGCTTAACAGGATAGTTGCAGTTCTACTCACTGCCCTCCCTCTGCTTAACTCATAAATGGAACTAGAGCATCAGAGGATGTTCTTACCCTTCTTTCAAAAGCTAAACGAAACGTGTTAAACCTTTGTTTATAAAATAGTTTTATTCATGACTGCCTCCCAGATGCATTTTTCAAATAGAAATGCTCACTTTAAAACCACTGGTTTGGTTTTTAAATCCAGAGGACTAAATGACAAGAAAGTCTGAAAACTATCGATCAAGCACACGGAAGTCACCAGAATTCTGCGTAGTGACGGGCGGTAAACCTGAATTACTTGTGATTTTACTGGAAGAAAAGATAAAATAACAATTCCTCTAATTACATAAGTTCTATAAAGAGATCTGAAAACTGTTATGACAGAGAAAAAAATTGTTGAAAGAATACATAAAATTTTATCAAATAATCTGATTTGAAGGATCACCATGCTCATCTTGAAGATTATCAGTTTTATTCTCTCCTGTCTATATGATGGAAGAATGAATACCATTACAGGATTTTTGGAGGGGCAGATTTCTTTGCCACCTGCCCCCCCATCTCCAAGAAGTCACAGACTGTTTACTCTGACATTCAAAATGCAGACTTGAAAGAACAGGTCAAGTATGGTGTTCACATAAGGGCTTGGAATTCCCTAGATATCAAGCACTTCTTAAAAACAACTTAAGTTAAAGATCATAGAACAAAAGCTAATTACAAACAAGAGATGGAACTTGCACAGCATCCAAACAGTAGTTCCTCTATCATAAACTTATCCTTTTTATGGGAATGCCATAATCTCCATGCTGCAGTGATATATTTTCTCTTTTTTCCATGATCCTAGAGAACATATTTTTAGGATATATTTTTACTTTATACATAAGGTATTATTTTTGCCATAGAATTGGCTATTTATTGAAACTCTTTGCTTTATATACTTTCATTTTGTTGCCTTTTGTTCTTCAGTTTTTCCCCACAATGATCAGCTAATTGGAGTCACCATCCTTCGAGATATTCAAGAGCCACTTGACATAGTCTTGGGCAACTCGCCCTAATTGCCCCTGCTTGAGCTTGGACAAGATGACCTGTAGAGGTCCCTTCCAACCTCCACCATTCTGTGAGTCTGTGATGGCTTTGTGAAGCAACCAGGCTGCAAAGGAAGGTAAGCTGATTCAGGCCAGGAACACTTCATGACGTGAGAGAAAGCACAGGCAAGTGGGATGATAGGGAGAGTTTCTTTAAAAGCACATGCCAGCTTCCAACTTAAACAATATTGAAGTGGCACCCATTGTGTGTAACACATAGACACAGGGCTGAGATTTGGTAAGTCAAGGCTCATCTCTTTCTGGAGTGAATTCCTGATGAGTATGGCATTTTGTATTACCCAGTGAAATAGCAAATTCTCCACCTGCACTGAACAGAGATCTTTGTAGCCTAAATATAGGAGAAAATTTAGAGAGCCAGGGCAGATAAAACTAAACACTGTGGTCTGAAAACCTAATACTGAATCAAAGCTGGAGTTCACTACTCTTCATAATTATGTTCACCATGCTTATAACAGGGCTAGGGTGCTCAGCTACCTCAGGACACTGCGAAGAACAAAAAGATGACTGTATGAGCCAAACAGCTTAAAATAGACAGAAATATATTTCACCTTCTTAGGGAAAATGACTTATCTATCAAATTACGTATAGGATAATCCACCTGTAGAACCAATCACTGTGAAGGCAATGTTAATCTGCCCTAAAATGTTCCAAATGGACCTGGTTGAAAATCGTTCTCTTCTCCCTCTGCCTTTAGGAAAGCAAGTTATTCTTGTTATGGTGGGAAATCTTTATCAATAAAAGGCACTGTAAAATACCCTCCATGTGAACAGAATGTAGAAGGCATACATGAGTCTCCATAAGAGGCTTTTTCTACAACCATAATCCTCAGCCAAGGCCACTTTATCTCTGGCTGTCACAGGCATCATCCTTGGCCTGGTGAGCTTTGTTTGTCTCACATGGAATCAACTGGTTTGGATGGTCACAGGCAATGCTGCAGTTACTTGATGTGCTTGGGTACCTTAACTGCTGAACTGACAGGGAGACAGACTTTACAAAAAACAGTGGGAGCCCAGTAAGGTGCCATTTGTTTGGGTGGTGTAATGGCACAGGGACATCTAAATTATTAGCGTTGCTGAAGCAGTGGGTACTCTGGGCTGGTCTGTACAGCTTGTGATAGCAATTAAGTAACACTCACTGAGCCTGAAGTAAAATCCTACCTACTGAAGGTTTTATTAGGCTTGAAGACCTTAAGAGACATTGAGTACTTTGACTAGAAAGTGCTATATGCATCTATCTTAGTTATCAGTAAAATAAATAAAAATCAATCCTGCAGCAAAATCAGAGCTGATCAAATTAAGGTATAGAAATAATCAAATCCTTAGACATTACAACAATTACTCCTATCTCAGTGACATGTAACCTGGTAAGTGGAAACTTGCAAACTAAATGAAATTATCCATTAAAAAATATTTTCCACAATTTTAAGTATTGACATCCAGTTCTTCCAACATGATAATACAGTTCTCTCTGTATTACTCAAAGCAAAAATAACTCATATTTAATGATACTAGGCTATTGGTGATTCCCGAAACATTCCTCGAGGGAATACTGAAATACAGCATGATTAATGATTGAAATTAACCCAAGTATAGTGATAACAAGTATTTTAATTTGTGAGAAAATCATATCAGAAGCTATGCTATGGTAATTTGATATAATGCAGCTTTTAGAATTGAATGAAAAGTAATCAAGTTACAATAAAGACAGTTGAATAGGAATGTGCATGGAACTAAAGTAGTACCACCTCCCATTAATGACCCCTGGTAGCAAATCTATTAGTTTTGCAACAGGGATCCAGGAGGATGCAAATGAATAGGGCACTGGGGACATTAATTATATGTGGCAATATTTATATAACTAATATTTTCATCTCTATTACTGAACAACAAAGTTCCATTAGCAATTCAATTTGGAATTTTTACCAAAGCCTGTAACAAAAGCCTTAAGCAAATTATGGCATGTGTCATCAGTAAAAGTTCACAAAACAGCATGGAACGAACACTAAGAGTTTACATGTCCTCAGCATCACAGGCTGTCTTCATAAAATATTCTAACCTGCTGATAATGACCACCTCATCACCACCAAGTAGCAAACCCAGCCCTTGCTGTATTGTCTGCAGCAGCTATCAATCTCCATGATCTCCATGAAACCTAATTGGTTGTCTGTGAATTTTCTCCTCATGGTGTTTTTTAACTTTCACATATTTCTATCTTTTGTATCTCTACTGATGAAGAAAACCTTCTTCCTACATCACTTTTCTTGTGTATCCTCACATTGTGGGGTTTGTTTTTGGTGGTGTTGGGGATGTAAAGAGTAAAATCTGTCTGACCTAAATGCTCGGGGGTTCTATTCTGTAATATTTGCTCATGCAGGTGGAGCAATTATTCACAACAATAATCCCATTCAGATCCACTGGAATCAGTTGCGTAAGTGATAATCAAGACTACCAAGAGTTTAATAATTATATCATTGGATTTCAATCAATCTTCACTTGGAAAGTTATCCATTGAAAAAATCCACTGCTCCAATAGCTATATAATAATGTTACAGATTTTTCTTCCCAGTGGTCTAAATTATATTTCCTGTTGTAATAGGGTGACATTTTGATGTTTCAAACAAATAAAAGAATTCTGGACTCACAAATGCATTTCATCTTGTGAGATCGAATGATCCTTTATCCTCCACCACATATACTCAGCAGCAGAATTGTATGTTGTTTCTATAGATCCAAACAAAGGGTTTACAAAGCAAAAGAAGAACCAAGTAGGAAGCTGATCTAAGGAACTACCATTATAAATGAAAGAACTGTCAAATGTGGTTGGAAACTGTACAAGTTTCCTCTAAAAGAAGAGAGATGATTTTTTAAATTTTGTTCTTTTTGTATAGAAAAAATTAAATGGATCCATGACTGTATTTAATTAATAGGAAAAATTTAGGTGACACAGTGTTTTCTCCTTCCTCCTCCAGCTGTGGCATGTGCATAGTAAATATGCTATTCCAAGCCCTAAGGAGAATCTCTCTTTAGTACTTGTGATTTTGAAAACAGTATCATTGTAGAGAAACACTAACAATAAAGACAGCAAGGCCAACACATTCAGAGTACTGAACACACTCTACCCTTCCAAAAATCAACTATGCAGCTTGCATGCAATGAGTGGAAGTTGTACAGCTCTGGCCTTACTGCTTAGCACCCAGATCTCGTGGGCAAACATGTCACTGTCGGTACACCACTTCAGAAGACAACAGTTCACAACTTTCTGTAAAAATATGATGATGATGATGATGATGATGTCCACTATGGAAATCTATTAAGCACTATCATTACTGGAATGAGGCTAATACTTTTTTACAGTAGTATTACTAGAAGGATCACACATCATATCTATATATGGCAACCTCAGATGTTTGTTTTTCTAAATAAAACATGCCTACATCTAACTGTATAAAAATGACACAATATAAAAATGATCCTTTAATGTAATACACTACTTTTGATGTCACGTTTTTCTTGGTTTTAATCGCAAAGTTTAATGACAAATTAAAAAATCCAAATCCAACATTGTACGTAGTGGGCAAGTTTAGCTCCAAGTATGGAAGACCATTTAATTCCACTCTCAATTTGGCTGCTGGCTGGAAAGGAGTCTAAGCTCCTGACCATGAAATCTCTTAAATCACTGCTATGGTATTGGTTTTTAGCATTGAATTCTAAGAGGGCTTTGATCAAGGGAGTTCTTATGCTTGTGAAAAAAACCCAATATAATTATGAAAAATAATAAATATGAGCAGTTACTACCAGCCCCTACCCAATAATGGAGAAAAGATAAGGATAAAGAGTGAGATCATTTTCATGACTACCATTAAGGAGTAAAGGTTTTTAAAAAATAAATCCATACTTTGGAAAGGTGAAAGCACCGTTCAATTTCTTATCAGTTCTGCCCTTAACTTGCACAGCATGTATTTCTGACCTAGAACTGGAGGCTTGTTCTGGGAACTCAATAGCCAATCAGTCACAAACCTTCACACTCATTCTAACCTCTAGTCTCCCTGTACATTAATGGATTGCTTGGTGGTACAGTCTCAACAAGACTGATACAGTCTACTTTTCACTATGTATATCATGCATCAATGCATTAAACATAATTTACGATTTTAGATTTCACAGAAGTTATTATTACAGCTCATTGTGAGAATAAAACTGAATTTTCCTGAGATGAAAGGAGTCTTGTAACTCATCATTTGCCTTTGAGAAGCCTCATTTTAGGGCATTTACTGCACAAAAATAAACATTCAGATTTTAAATATAAGTCCATTTACTGTGGCTTAAAATGTAAACGTCTATGTTTCCCCATTATAGAATCTTTGAGTGTGAAATTGAAAAGTAAATTTTAATATTCTTAGTCAGTGAAGTTAATCCAACAATTTGTTAGATTGCAAAGAATCTTATTTAAAAGCATAGTTCTACAGAATAAACAGAAAACTAAATTTCCATTGCCTGTCCTTGCCCAAATGGTTGGTATAGATTTCATTAATTAAAAAGTAATGAAGGTGTTAAAGAAGAAAATAACAGGCAGCAATATTTGCTGAAACTTTGTCAGATTTCTGTCTATGCACAGAAGAATCTGTCCTGAATGACTGTGTCACATCTCCTATACGTAAGTCTGTTGTAAGGTTAAGAACCAGATTAACTTCACAAATGGAAACACATGAAATTCAATCTGAACATCAAACCCCACTATTTTTTACTGTGAACTTGGCCAAACAATGGAACAGAGTGCCCAGAGAGATTGTGGTGTCTCCATCTGTGGAGATACTCAAAACCTGACTGGACACGATCCTAGTTGACCCTGCTTGAGCAGGAGCATTGGATGAGATGATCTCAAGAGGTCCCTTCCAACCTCAACCATTTTGTGATTCTGTAATCACAATTTGTCAGTAATAATAGAATATATGAATGAAGGATGAGATCAGTTTTGTGTTAAATGCTTGTTCAAACAAGTCACTCTGCGGGGATCTGGCCCATCAGTGTCGCAGACTATTTGCAAATATAGGCAAATATGTTGCGAAGCTGTTTCTGTACAGACTTCTATGACAGGTTACTGACCTTGTGCAATTTTTTTTCTGGAGGGAAATGAATCTTGATATCAAAAGCTCATGAAACAATAACAGTATGGCTGTTTCTTGGTTATTTCAATGGTACGCTGTCAACAGCAGGGTTTATGAGCCTGATAAATGTGTGTTCATGCAGAATAGGGAAAAGGCCACATTTGCATTGAAATTCAATTTTTAATTGTCCTTATTCTTTATTGATGCTTGGTGAATTGGATCTATAAAGAACCATTTTTAAGCAGAATGAAATTTGACAAATAGCATAGCTGTGTAAACAATTTCAGTAATTATGGCAGTAATTATTCTCTGTTCTATCTCTTGGTAGCTTTAAAAAAGGAGAGAAAGAAAGTGACAAGAGACCAGCTTTAGAAACCCTGTGGAGATCACAGCATCATGAAAGTCAGAGAAGCCAGATATCAAAACCCTATGCAACACAGGTTTAGCACAATAAGATAAACATTGTCCCTATCCTGAATATTGAAGAGGAAAATCTTTCTTACTCAGAGAAATCAATAGACTCAACTGAAACATGTAGGAAAAATACTACCCCCACAAAAACAGCATACAAAGTTGTGCAGTCACAAAATATTATATACCACCCTATTATTTATACAACTACTAGAAATCATACTGGCGTTACTCTCTCTTCAGGCTCTGTTAGAAAAATCAATCATTGCTCAAGATGATAATGAGGACACACCAGCAGCCAGAGATTAACTCTTCAGATAAGTTTTGCTGTCTTCTGTAGAGGCCTGGTTACACAGCAGGTCTTTTAATCTGGAATTATTGACATTTTCAGTGCAGGGGAAGAAGATATACGTTCTAGCTGCATTGGTGCTGTTGAGTGTACAATCTCTGAAAACCACAGGTATACTGCAGACAAGTATACAAGACAGATCAGATTATGATAATATTCCTCTCTGGACCTTGTCACGACCCAGACTGGACAGACCAGGGAGTCATGTTTAATTTGAAATTCCCTTGGGCTAAATTAAGATGAAACAACACCAAACGATCAGTTAAAGATTTTATTCAAGACAGAAGCAAACTGAACTAGGGAGGCGTGATATCAGGTGGCGGGGTTTCTCACTACAGGAATTGGCATGAGACTACTACTGTAAACTGTGTAACCCAGGGTAACCATATACATCAATTCAGGGAATAAGGAGATCCCTCCCGTCAAGTCCCGAGGTTCAGAGCAGACTCCCTTGCTTTCTAGACTCCTCCTCAGAGAAGGGCCCAGGGGCGGCTGGATCCAGTCTTAGTCCCAGGCTTGGTCAATGGTTTTATGTATGAGGTGTAGGGATTGTGGAAAGGGAAAGAGAGAACAAGACAGAGAGAGAAAAAGGAAGAGAGAGAGATTTCACCAGTCCTGGGTCCAGCGTTGGTTCAATCAACCGAGGGGTCCAGTCAGCCAAGGGGTCCAGTGCTGGTGTGCGTGCACACCTGGGGCTTCAATTTGTGTCCTTTTATCATCCTTGCCCCTCCTTTGGGTGGGCACCTGAACTCATCAGGCTAATGAGTAGTTTGTGAGCCTTTGGGCTTGGGGGACATTTGGGGAGTAACTTCTCCTTCCCTGCAGATGTGGCCATTGTTTGATCTTTGTATCAAAACAGCTTATCAGAACATGGAGCTGCGCACCCTCCATCACGCCCTCCCCCTCCTGTTGCTGATGTCTGAGCTGATGGGCTTTTCACCGTGGTTCCTTCCTGTGCAGGGTTTGTCTTTAAGCAGAACTTGCCCCACCAGAATGTTTGAGACATTAACTCTTTCAGTCTCTCACAGACCCAAACCTCATTAATCATCCAGTATCCAAAGTGTAATAACTCCATCCCAACAGAGCACTACTTGCCAGTTTCTCATTTCACACTAACTACAAGCAGGGCCACTGGGAGTATTGTCATACACTGACTATGGAAAGCAGAAAGTCCTGAGCATGTCAGTGAATTCCTCCTCAGAAAAGAAAGCTTTGAAACCAGTTAGAAAGAAGACAAAATGGCAGCCATTTACTTTAGGAGCTTAAAATGCAATGCAGAAGACACACAGAGAAAAACATAGACAATAAAACAATAAACTGAATCTTGCAAGGAGAAAATAAGCCTATGAATTCGGAAACAAACAAACAAAAAAACTTTCAGATGAAGAGCAACAGAAAAAAGCATCTTTATGACTACAAAAGCAAATGTTAATACCCTGGAGAATATGTTACTGATGAGCAGCTAAACTAATTTACAAGTTTCTTGGTTGTCTAGCTTTTTGTTTTTCTGAAACTCAGGAATACTTCGGAAATGCAGAGGAAAGAGAAATATTTTCTTTATCTGTCCATTAAGAAGATCCAGAGAGCTGCTAGACACAGAGGACAGTACACCTTACCCAGCAAATCAAACCTGAATAATTCAATTAATTCTTAAACCAAAGCTAAAGCAGTTTTTCTTACTTTATTTTTCCATTGCTCATAATCTTGCACAAAATACTGAAAGTTATGTGGCATTGCAAAGAAAGAATGTGTATCGAGGTATGTGGCCCTCTGTCCTTCAGTAGATATGAGTCAGACTGGAGGACTTCATCCAAGAGTGTGCACCACATTTAAAAGTTGTCCTAAGTGAAGCAGATGTTACACTTACTTTTGTGAGTATTGATCCTGTCACAGTTTTGCCCTTCAATGTATTCTCAAGGCACAGAAAAGAAGCAAACATTATGCAAAAGAACACAGAATCTACAGGCAGGGTTCAGCTGAGACTCAGCTCTAGAAGCATCACAGTCATCGCTGCACAAAGCACACATAATACAAAGCTCTGCATTTTATGGATAAGACAAAAAGGCAACAAGAGGATAATCAGGATGATAGTGCACCTAGTCTGACTAATCAAATGATCAGCATCACCGGTAGAGGAAAGACAGGTATTTTGCAGGCATCCCAGCACAGGCTGTTATTTTAGAAGAGATTTACAGGATGACCAACTGAAGAGTCAGAGGTGTTCTGCCTGCACAGCAGATCCTCACAGAAAGTAATTATTTAGCTCCTGGCAGGACACACCATCAAATATACTGCTTTGGAAACATAGAACTAACTCACCAAGAACTAAAAGACTCCTAATACTCAGTGTCAGACAGCTGACAACTCAGTTGCCTTTGTATGTACTGGGGACTCAATTTTTCCATTTCCAAAATCCAGAGCGCAGCAGCCTTGCTGTCGCTTTGTGGACCAAGAGCTTCTTCTGAGAGAGGTACCTGTCCCTGCCCCAGTCAATCCGCCAGCAGGAGCTGCTTGTAAAACGGTTGTTACCTCTACCCTCAGCACACAACTACACCCCTTCTGTGTATACAGCTCAGGGAACAGTTTACTTTTATATGTCAATATTATTAATTACCTGTCTGGATTAGCAGTGAAGATGTGTTTAATTAGGCCATACAAGTATGGACCACTGCATGACGAAAACATAATTAATCTCTTAAAACCTTGAAGAGCTTATGTATAGGGTAGTCTAATGGTAGAAAATAAAACTTAATGAAGCACAGTTAAGTATATGAGAATGCTAATATTATCAGAGAATAACAAACATATTGTAATATTAAGAACATAAGTCTAATTACTATGATTTTGCATTTTTAATACTGATCAGAAATTTAATCACAGCCCTCCCCTTGTAACATAAATAACGGGATTTAATTAAGTAGCTTTTATTTTGAGGGATGAAGAACTGTGCTCCTTATTCATGCCCACATTCTATTTCTTACCAATTCTTTACATTTGACCTGTTTACTATAATGGCTTCTCCCTCCCCTCCAAATCCCACAACATACTGTGAGTAAGTTCATTTAAAGACATGATGAAAACAACTATCTTTTTTCTCCAATTCTCTCTGGACCATGTTTTGTTTTATTGTTTGCTGGGGAATACCTTGTTGATGATGTACCAGTTTTCAAATCAAGATAGCATTCCTGATATGTCATTTAAAAAATAGATTTCTTTCACAATTCCTCTGGCAATTGGATAAATTAATTGTAAATTGCTAATGTGTGCATTCTTAAACATGAAAAATATAAACACAAACCAACCACTACAACCCCAAAAAGACAAACAGAAGCCAACTTCTAACAGTATTTAAGACTTCCCTTGCCTTTTGAGGTATCTACACCTTGTTTATACCTAACAATCTCAGCAGCAAAGTACTGAGGTAACATTGCATCAACCAATATTTTTAAAATTAGCTAGTTAAGGATAGAACCAGTACAGATGGTTGGTGAGAGCAATAACGTGATACGCGTAACTCAGCCATCTAGCAAAAACATAAAGGATTAATTAATCACAGTAAGAGTTGATGGGCTTCTCTGTTTAAAGATGAAGGATGGAACATGTTGTACTATCAACAAATACATGAGGAGAAATTGTAGGAAAGATGATGGATGCTAAACATTTGAGATATCATCAAGATTTTGCCAGGTGCTATAACCAGGTCACTGCATTCACTTGTGTCCTTAAAAGCCATTTTTGCCATGTGGGTGGTATTCAGTGCCTAAAGAACTTCACATCACTTTCAACGTGCTATAAGGTATTCAGGAGATTATGATCTGTAGAAGAACATGACTACAGACATTGAACGATTCTAGAAAGGGTCAGAAATATCTGACTAACCCCAAACAGAGAAAAATTGTAATGTCTCCCCTAAGTAGATGATTTCTGTTCAAGAGAATTTATCACATGAATGTTGCCAGCATTAGTAAAATTGATACAACACTGCCTGTGCCCTAAAATAACAAGATCAAGATTCCTTGCAGAGGTGAGCTTGATAGAGACATTTGTATTTCGCTTGTCTTATAGAAGCAACCTGAGAGCTCTCTGGTTTACAAAGGAAATCTACAGAAAAAACAATGAAGATTTTTAAGATACTAAAAGAATTAAGGTTCTGTGGCAGTGTCCACCAAAACTGAAGTTATCACAGATATCTGGTAAAAGTCTTCTAAAATTGTACAGCATGTCACAGAGTAATACACTTCATATGATTACATAATTGTACCACATTGGTTATACTTATATAGAATAGTTGGCTTTCACAGTAGTCCATCAGCACAAAAACTGTCTACTCACATGAAAACATGCCTTAGGTAGAAAAAGTCCATGTTAAATAACATTGACTGCAAACTGCTCGTATTATAACCAAACAGGTCCTAATAAAAGTTCCCTAGAAAATACAGACACTGTTCTTTTTTCTTTTACAAAGACAACTTCACAGTTAGATTCCTGAAGAAAAGATGCTGCTAAGCAAGACTCACAACTAGACTGCTTGTTCAAAAAGTAAAAAGTAAAAGGACCTAAGCACATCTGTCTCATATCACATGAAAAGTGGAGACTGCTTAGACATACAGTAATTTCTGTCAGTAGCTGATCAATAGCAATCAAGGCCTGAGAGTTCCTACTACTTGTTGAAAACCATAGTGTATATCTGTAACAGGAAAGAACACTCACTTTCTGACATAAAAGATAGGCTTATAAAAGAACAAGGCTGCCCACACACAGACATACTCCAGGAAGAGGAATATTTAATTTCAAAATTAAGAAATGTGATCCAGGACACTAAATCAGTTTTTTGCCCGAGAAAGTCTCAGACATGCAAGTCCATCGGCCTGAGAAAGCTTCATCTCAGGAGATGGCAGCCAGAGCTGAGTAATTTCTTGCCTCCTGAAAACAGCAAGACACTAAAGAAGGCACCTTGGGAGAGTCATTGAAAGTTAGTTCATGTATCAGGTATTTGAAATGTCACACTATTAATGTTACTGCTATTATAATATGCTATTGATATGGAGAAGCCTCAATACGAAATTTCTTTTTAAATCCTTCTGAAACTGTTAATTCATACATACTGTGCAAGGTCCATCAAAAAGAACTAAGCCCTGATTTAAATTTGGTTGCTGCACAATTCCTAGCTTCTGAATGGTACCTGAACAACACAGGGGACACCCTTAGCTCTTCTTCAAGACACCGGACTGACCAGAGGCCACATACATGATGGATGCAGCTAGCATAAAGCCAACAGAATTAACATGGTCTGCTAAGGGCAGGCTGAGTACTAAGCTTGGCCCTTGGCACTATGCTATCACAAAACGTTGGATAGTGAGCACTGAATCTATCTAGTGAGTTGCATTTGCCCCTCAGCAGTCACCTAGACCTACTCCAATTGTCAAGATGACTGCACAAGGCTACAACAGGTCTCCTCTTATCCTCCTATGTGATGACAGCTGAAGTAACTGAAAATTGTTCTGAATGCATTCCCTGAAACTGCTTCTTTATCATGGCAATGAGAGCCAGAACACTCAGTGATTTACCGGATGCCAGCATCCACACAGAAAAACAGAAGGAGTGAAAATAAGTATTTTAATATGCTGCATCTGGCCCAAATCTACACAGCGTTTCAGAGGACAATAGAAACTCTGAGTGGATTCTCGCTACTAAACATCAAAGGTTTGCTATGAAGATTAGAAAGCTTTTGGAAGAAAAGGCAGAAAAGAATTGTTGTAATGAGGGTCTTCTCAGCAATAGGGATAG
>VYZV01035750.1:9783-24580 GCA_013401275.1 Pandion haliaetus | reverse complement strand
CCCCCCGTTTGATGTCTTGCACCTCAATGCCAGGAGGCTGGAAAAGTATGCCCCCTAAAAATCTTTGGCGTTCAGGAATCAGCTTTCTAGCTTACTACAGCTTTCTTGTCCTTACATCACTGATGCTTGCTCTAATTTAAGAGGCAGAATTAAATTCAAGACTTTTACTGTAGCTACTGCCATGGCTTGCATTAAATGGTGCAAGCTTTTCTGGACAAAGACTAAAATTGGCTTTGTCTGTAGATTTATTCATATCTTGACTTTTTAAAAAAAAAAAAAAAATTGCTGTACTTCATTGTGGCATGGAGTGCATTCTCTGGAGCACAAAATAATTAATACCTTTTCGTATACCGCCATTTGACTGAGTCTACCATTTGTGTTTCTTTCTATCTTAAGCCGTTGTTAATGTACAAAGAAAACTTTGTGCGGGAGCTGCATTAATACGATTGACAAAGAAGCTGCTATGGTATCACCTTTTCTAAAAAAAACCTTTTTTTTCATTTCTGCCTCATAAATAAGTGGTGTACTTGCAAACCACTTGTGATCGCACCCCTGAAAATAAATTGCCGTTCCAGATATTCTGCCCTTTCAAATAACATAGTGTGTTTATACATTTGACAAATAGTGTTGCATATTCCTGGTGACCACAAAAGAACTAGGAGACTATGAGGATACAGGATTTCCAGAGATGCTATTTTCTTCCAGCTGTCTTCATTTACTTCTAAGTTTGCCTCACAGCTGTAGGATGCAACATATGCAGTGGACTTACAATGCAGCATATTCCAGCCTGGATTTGATCTGATTCAGGTATTTTCATGGTTTGTCCAAACACTCTGTGTTGCAAGAAATGGATGTTAAACACCCACAGCTCTCAAGCAGCTCTGTACAAACTTCTTTATTCAGATCAGTAAAGTAAAATGGGCTCAAAATGTATGATTACTGATATGTAAAAATACAGATTAAAATAAAAATCTAAATTTCATCAAACCTGCCTTCCCTTTACTTGTCTTCTGCTACCCAAATGCACTGCCAGTATGCCAGCTTTTGGATTGTGTGATTTAATTTTGCAGCTTCACTGCCTAGCAAAGGCTAATCTTCCACATGAAACACTGTTCCCCATTGAGGTAGTGCCAAGAATAAAGAGATCTATAACCCTGGTTCCATAGTCATACCATCTCACCATGCACAAATCAAAAAGGTCAATCTTGGAGCGTCTGCTGGCATTCACCTACCCTTAGAGCAGAGAGCACGAGTGCTTACTGGATGCTAGATAATAACAAATGGAGGTGAGTGCCATCTCTGATCCCAAACTAATTACAATGCTCTAACTTTTTGATTCAACATCAGAACTGAAAACTGATACTGATTTGTGCATGTATTCCCTTAGCATTTAAACATAGTTGTTTTCTGTGTGCTAGCACTAGTAACAGATGTTAGGACTTCAACATGGTCTTTCAGAAACTGGCAGATAGAAACACCATCCTTCATTTACAGTAGTTATGAGAAATTATTTAATCTTATTTGCCAAACTATTTAGATGAAACCATACTGGCTTCCACCTTCTGTGTTCAACTGGACATTCATGGGCTAGTGAACTCATATTCATTCATTCATATGAAGCTTTGAATGTAGAAATCTATGCCTGGGAAAAACAAGTGCCTAAGACAGGAAATACGATATACTCTTAGTAAGGCACTGGAGCACAAGAGAATGGCTCTGAGAGTCATAAAACTCACCAAAATTAGAGCCAGAAAGGATCTTGAGTTGATTATCCTTTTCCACCTGATAAATGTTTGTCTAACAACTAAGAAAGAAAATTTACTCTGGGTGCCAGCTTAAAAGATTTTTGGAGGAATGATCAAGGAAACTGTTGTTTGCTTTCTGCAGTGGTTCAGAAGCTTGCTTATTCTTTGTAAGTAAATAGATTACATCAAAGGCATCTGACTCCATCACCGCCTTCCTCCTAACAGAATCAATACACAGTGCCCTGAGCTTTGACCAAGTATTCTGGTCAAAGACAGTAAAATTACTCTGTGAAACTTCATCTTTATCTTGATTCCACCAGATGATGATTTCAGTATTTTTCTACCAGACAAAGGTGACTAGTCATCTTCGCATTTCAGGAGACATGTCATAGTTGCAGTTCATGGAAAACTACAGGGTAGTGATAATTCCTGACATTAACTAGACACTGGCTGTGGATCAACATCTTTCAGCTTAATCTGGCTTGCACCATTAAAAACTTAGAACTGACTATACTTTGTAATGGGATATACAGAGGTTTTCCTTGATGTTACTGCTTTTAGATTAGGTGACTTTTACTTATGTAAAGGGTATGCCTCCACTAGTAATTCCAATGACATTGTTTGTATGCCTCTTCATATGACAGTGATAAATGCTGGGAATATGTGAAACTGGTATTCCACACACATGTTAAAAGGAGATGGAAAAACTTCTGTCATGATTTTAATTAAAAAAAAGGTTTTTCAATTCTGTCTTCTCTATAGAAAAAAAGGGGAAAAAAATATTTGGCAATTAGTACCTTTTCTCATTTCCACAAAATTGCTTTAAAAATTAATGATTAATTTGACAATTATCTCCCATTTCTGTGCTTGCTTCTTTTTCTCTTCCACCAAAGCAGCCACTTGTGCCACTAAAGTACTCACCTGGTGCAGCTGGCAAGGCTTTTCATCTCTGTATTGCTGTTGCTCATAATTTCTTTCTCATGACAAAGCTGCAGTTTGCAAAGTACTGGTATTCCTCTATTAACTTTCCCACTCCTTTGACTATGATGGTTCCAGAAGGTATCCGGATTCTCTTGCAGCTGTTATACTCCTTCGACTACTGCTTTCACAGACTCATGCTCTTAAATACAGCCTATAGTAGGTGTTGTTTCCTATACTCCACAACTGCTTCTGTGATATAATAGCTCGGCAATATCTTTTGCCATATGGAGCAATGGTGAGCAGCATTGCTGTCCATGAAAAATTGTTTTGAAGATGCATTCTTTTGAACATATATTTAATGTTAAAGGATAAGAAAAAGCCTCAGATTAGAGTTTCAAATGGTGAAGTTGTACTGATTTACACCAGTGGGGCATCAAATGCTGCAGGCTTTTCTTTTGTTTGTTTTCAACATGCATATATTCACAATAACCTAGCAACCAAGATAAACTTACCAGACTGTTCAGTGTCTAATAAAACTTGCAACTTCCATTACTGTCAGGAAGAGATGTGGTTCTCAGCTACAGTAGGTCATGGTACAAGCTGCACAGAAAATTGCTCCTTTAATTTTTTTCTAATCTGTAAAGTATTACATACACAAAAAGTTATGTTATGTTTTCAAACATAAATATAACAAAATGGCAAGCAGATTCTAGGTAAAATAATACTGGCTTTAGTTGGCTCTATTTTATGTCAGTTGAAAAAAGCAGAAACTCTTCAGAATCCTAAGAGTGATGCTGAGGGAAAAATGGTGGGAGAACAGTCTGTAACGTATAAGCCTATTAGTTATTAATATGATTTAAATAATGGTGACTCACGTTTTGTCATTGTCAAATATTAGCTTGAGGGGAGCTATTGTTTCACCTTTATTGTGGGCTGCTTTTCTTTTTCTTTGCTTCCACAGCATATCTTATTCCCTTTCCTGTCTTGTTTCATTTTTATGTGTGAAGCAAAATCACTGTAGAGGATCCAAAGCTAATTATATCTTCATTAATATCAGAAAAAACTATCTTAATAATAAACAGAACAATCAGGACATTTAAATAAGAGGAAAGATAAAAAGACAATCAAATATGTATTTTTTAAAGAAAAAATGCATGCCCAGAGGAAAAATCAATAATTACATATACTTTAATCTTTATATTTTTATGCAAATTAGGGGGGAATCTTAAGCAATATAAATTAACAAGAAAGACCAGGTGTTGAGCATTAAATAGCTAATTCCAAAGGAACTGTGCTAATACATACTGCAAATATAGCTAAAAATTATTTGCACAGATCTACACAATGTAATTTGGCAAACAGGCTGTGCATTTGCCTTGTTCTGTCTGTTGCCATTGGCATAGACAGATTTTGTGATGCAGAGGGCTAAAGTTACCTTTATTGATGATTCTGAAAAGATGGTCTATGTGCTGGTGAGTAGTCTGCAAGGTCATAATAAATCGTCTGTATTTATTCTGTGCATGCTTGTCTTCAAGAAATTTAAAGCTGTAATTGATGCCTGTCATTGTTTCAGAAACTTTTACTCATCTAGCCTGATTCCTTTCTGCATATCCAGGACTATGACATTTCACCGAAATTCATTACTTGACACATTGTGTTAAGACATATCCTTTAAAAAGACAACAACTTTGGTTTTGAAGACTTAAACTGAAGGGCAACCATCATATCCCAAAGTCATTTGATTCAGTGTTTAATTATCCCAAGTTGGAACAAATCACCAAGGAAATTAACCCAAGTTATGCACAAAGTCCATTGTGTATGTGATGAAAGGCATTACTCCCTGAGGAAATAATGTGATTTAAGAAGACAGAAATGGAAGATGCAATCTGTTTTATACAAAATTCTTGCCCATTCGTACTAACTGATCCATGACATTATTATTTGGGGGGAAAAAATAGTATCAATGGGTTGATTGTGGACTTTTTAAGTAACAGCTTTCTCCAAGTGCTTGTAAATGAGGGTAATGATTATACTATTTGTCTCCACTGAGACTTATTATTTTACTATATATATGCAATGCATATATTGTATTATTATATTTATATATTTTATTTATACTGCATATATGCTTTAGGCAGGGAAAGGAATGGAGAGAGAGAGAAAGAGGGATGCTCTGTATGTTAAAGGACAACAGGGAATTCAAAGCAAAGAACAAAATTTGAGTCGCCAACTATGGTATTATGATGTTTCTGAATTTGTAGTGCAGTTATCTGAATATTACACATACCTTTGTTATCTACATGTAAAATATTTTGCAAATGAAGGAAAGGATTGGATTGTATTTTATTTTTCAGCTTGGAGCCTCATCCCACTAGTAGGACTCTTGCCATTTATGCCTAAACAAGCAAGTAAGGTATTTAGCTGTTCTTAGTCAGCTAAAATGGCTCTAAATTTATAATACTTATGCTACCTCACACAACAGATTCTGGAAAAAAACCTCTTTAAAACATGCACTTTAAGAGACTTAAAAGTCACCAAATACATGTTAGTATTGATTCCATGACTGGGACAATCACTGGCTTTTTCATTTGTTTATTGATTTCTAATAAATTCCTCCAGAGTTCCTTCATAATATTATAGCTGGTCTGTCTTCATTAGGTGTGAGTGGATCAGGATGTCCAGGGGCACCTTGACAAAATAGTATATATTTGCAATACAGAGTTTATGTGGTGATAAAACAATTTGAAAGAAAAAGTGGCAACTGTGCAGTGGCAACTAGAAACTCCAATCAAAAGCCCCCAGATGATGAATACTTCACTTTACAAGTTCATTTCATCTTGCAAATACTCAAGTATCTATTTTTTAAATATTTCTTGGTAGGAATAGATACAGTAAAACTAGTTGTACCGACATGGTGAACAGTCTATATTCATATTCTAAAAAGGAATCACTAACTCATTAAAAAATGGTATTGCTAGCATATTTTTAATAAAAGCTTTTAAATACGCCAGTCTAACTCCTCCTTTCTTGCTGACCATTAGATAAAGACACAGTTTTGTTGTTTCTTAAACACTATAATGTTATAGAAGAGACCCACCTCGGTACTTAATAAGCAATACAAAATGTCTAAAAGTAGAAAAAGCTTTTTTCATAGTTTGTCAGCTGAATAAACAGACACATTTTCCAATGTTTCTAAGTTTTTGAAAGATTAGAAAAACAATTAAGTTATTGTGGATAAAAGGCTGCTGCACAGCAGCTGGGCCATGATAATATCAATTTGCTAGTGTGTAACAGTAAGTGCAAGCAATTCAAGTTTCTTTTAATCTTTCACTGTGGATTGAGGTAACTTCAATTACTTTGTTTTTCATGATGAACTGATACTACGTATATTAAAATTTACCACCTATAAACTGGTATGTGCTAAATTGTTCATGTAGCTAAGCTGTGAATGAACTGTGTTCAAGGTCTGATTGGATGGGGCTTTGAGCAACCTGACCTAGTGAAAGATGTCCCTGCCCATGAAAGAAGGGTTGGACTAAACATCTTTAGAGCCCTTCCAACCTAAACCATTCTATGATTCTGTATAAGGACTGTTGGTTCTAAGTTACACACATGGTTTTAAACACACAGCCCAGGTGTGTTATAATCCTTTTATAATGTAGAAGTCTCTAACGAGACATAGAATGCACTCCACTGCCATAGAAGGGATAAAGGAGCTTTTGTTATGAACAAATCTTAATTATTTTTTCCTTTTTTAAGGAAATCACATTACAGATTTTAAAGCTCCTCAGCTCTATTTAGATTGCTAGCATCATAACTGTTCTTATATCAGATATCTCTGATTCTGCACAGAAGAAAATGCTGTTTCTATAGTTTTATTGTTGATTTCAATAACAGTTACAAAGAAAAAAGTCTTTGCAGATTAGCTCACCCTGGAGCATAAGCTGGAGTAATATTTTAATTGCAGTTACATTTATGATGTTAGGCCAAGTTGCCCCCTGTGTATTTCCATTAGCTTTATTAATGTTCTATGGGAAATTAATCTGGACCATTTTCTTTTATATAAATTCTGATTGTGAATGGATCTCTTATTGCAGGACGCTGGCCAGGAAAAATGTTGGCAATGTAATTCTAAGTCTGTTAACTTGAGCCATGTGTTATGATTTTAAAGTAAATTATATAGCTTCATTGGCAAACTATCTACATTAGTTAAAGTCCTGGTTTGGGTGCAAATTAGGAGACTGAAATTATTCATATAGTTGGTGATATAGACTGCACTAATATTAACTGGACTAGTTTCCCGTCCTAAAATCTCAGAAGTCATACTAGAAGATAGTACAAAATTTTGTTGTAATTTAAAAGAAAAGTAGCCATTGGGGCAGGGAGGTGGAAATATCTGACCATAATTGTAAGTTGAAAACAGAATTGTAAATTAATCTAATCTTAATTAGATGCATGCAAAACGAAGTCAGGAGACTTTCAACTTTGCTATTAAGGTATATTCTATTTTTAATTCATTTGTTTAGACAGGGAGTTCAATAAACATGTTCCACAAAATGTTACATCATCTAGTTGTTACAGAAACTGACACAAACTGTTGTTCAGAAGATCTAAAAGGAGACACGATCGTTTTCATGGAAATGAAATTTTCATTTTAATTGCATTATTAATAGTGCCTATTAAACAGCACAAAGTGTACCACTACATGTCTGGCTACATCGTCCCTCCAAAATAGGTGTATTTCTGTAAAAACTTGAGCGATATTCTTCCCAAGGGTATCCTGAGGGAGTGTTGCGGTTTAACCCCAGCCAGCCACTAAGCACCCCGCAGCTGCTCACCCACTTCCCCCCCTCAGTGGGGTGGGGGAGAGAATCAGGAAACAAAAGTAAAACTCATTGGGTTGAGATAAGAACAGTTTAATAGAACAGAAAGGAATAAACTAATAATAATGAGAATGATAATAAAACGACAACAGCATCAACAATAATAATAATAATAACAACGATAATAATAATAATGGGAATATACAAAAGAAGTGATGCACAATGCAATTGCTCACCACTCACTGACTGATGCCCAGTTTGCTCCCAAGCATCGATCCACTCTCCAGGACAACTCCCTCCAGTTTATATACTGGGCATGATGTCACATGGTATGGAATATTCCTTTGACCAGTTTGGGTCAGCTGCCCTGGCTGTGTCCCCTCCCAACTTCTTGTGCCCCTCCAGCCTTCTTGCTGGCTGGGCATCAGAAGCTGAAAAATCCTTGACTTTAGGCTAAACACTACTGAGCAACAGCTGAAAACATCAGTGTGTTATCAACATTCTTCTCATACTAAATTCAAAACGTAACACTATACCAGCTACTAGAAAGAAAATTAACTCTATCCCAGCCAAAACCAGGACAGAGAATCAAGGCACTAAAAATTTTTTCCTCAGTATTGAAGTCAACCATGTGTTTCCTCAGATAAGGCACACAGTTCCTGTACACAAATGCATGCAGCATGGGGAACAAACAGTGCATGATCTCATTGGGGTCATGGTAATTTGGTGGGATAACTCAAATGACTGGGGTGCTGTGATGAACAGATACAAGCTTTTAGGAAAGACCAGGCAGGACAGTGAGGAGGGGGATCTGCCCTTGATGTGAGAGAGCAGTGGGGGTACCTGGAGTTCTGCATGTTGGTGGGTGATTAGTAAGCTGAGAGCTTACAGGTCAGGATTAGTGGGTAGAGCAACACGGGCAATGTTCTTGTGCGTATCTGCTACTGACTACCTTGTCAGGAAGAAGTTGATGGGGCCTTCTTCAGTCAGCTGAAAAAAGCCTCATGGGGGACTTCAACAACTCCAATACCTACTGGAGGGACAACACATCAGGGCACAAGTAATCCAAGAGGTTTCTGGAGTGCATTGAGGACAACTTAACACAGGTCATCAAGGAACCAGCGAGGAGTGGTGCTCTGCTGGACCGCATACTTACAAACAAGGAAGGATTGAGTGGGATGTGCATGTTGGAGGCAGCCTTGTCTGTAGTGACCATGAGATGGCAGAGCTCAGGATCATGAGAGGAAGGAGCAGGGCTTAAAGCAGACTCAAAACACTGAACTTTTGGAGAGTTTATTTTGGCTTGTTCAGGCACCTGCTTGGGATAGAGTTTTGGCAATATGGGATCTCCAATATCTCTATAGGATATAGTCTTGGAAAGAAGGGAGATCCAGAAGAGCTGGATGATTTTCAAGGATCACCTCCTGCAAGCTCAGCTAAACACGGAGCTCCTGTCTAAACTCAGACATGAAAAGGAAGCATATAAAGGGTAGGAGCAGGAACAAGTGACATGGGAAAAATATAACAATACTGTCAAAGCACGGAGGGATGGCATTAGGAAAGTTAAAGCTCATCTGGAATCAATACTGGTGATGTGAAAGGCAAGAAGAAAAAACTTCTACATATATATCAGCAGCAAGAAAGGCTATGAAAAATGTAGGTCTGCTGTTGAATGGGACAGGGGATATGATGACAAAGGAGAGGGAAAAGGACAAGGTACTCAATGCCGCCTTTTCTTTAGTCTTTATCAGTAAGACTGGTCTTCAGACCCCTGCAATCAGAGGTAAAGTCTGGAGCAAGGAAGACTTGCCCTCAGTGGAGGACTATGCTGATGATACAAACTGGTTGATGCACCAGATGGTTTCCCTGAGAGGTTGTGTTGTCTCAGTCCTTGGACATATTCAAAAGCCATCTGGGCACAGCCCTGGGCAACCTGCTGTCAGTGACCCTGCTTGAGCAGGGGTGTTGGACTAGATGATCTCAAGAGGTTCCTTCCAACTTCAACTATTCTGTTTTTCTTTTTTCAGTTAAGATATTTTCTTATTTAGCTCTTCTACTAAGGGCTAATGCTGATCTTTCTAGGGCTGAATTTCCATTTGGGAGCCTTGTCTAAAAGACACTTCCACTTACATTCTGTTGTCATGTAAGGTTGCTTACCTATTTTTGCAGGAATTCTACAACAGAAGACAATAAGCTGAATAACATTTTACTGTATAGACAACAAAAGGTACTTTATCCCAAATAGTTGCCTGTAGCAATCTGAGTGTATTGTGTTTCTGTGGTAAGGTTTTGGTAGTGGTGGGGTGGGGGTGGTATTACAGGGGTGGCTTCTGATGAGATGCTGCTAGAAGCTACCCCTATGTCTGACAGAGCCAACACCAGCCGGCCCTAAGGTGGACCCGCTGCCGGCCAAGGCCAAGCCAATCAGTGGCCTGATAGTGGTAGCACCTCTGTGATAACATATTTAAGAAGGAAAAAAAAAAAAGTTGTGGGGACAGTAATGGCAGCCAGAGAGAGGAGTGAGAACATGTAAGAGAAACAACTCTGCAGACACCAAGGTCAGTGCAGAAGGAGGGGGAGGACGTGCTCCAGGTGNCTGTGGTAAGCCCGCGCTGGAGCAGGCTTCTGGCAGGACCTGCGGATCTGTGGAGAGAGAAGTCCACAGAGCAAGATTTTTCTGGCAGGACTTGTGACCCCATGGGGGACCCATGCTGGAGCAGTTTTCTCCTGAAGGACTGCACACCGTGGAAGGGACCCATGTTGGAGAAGTCTGTGGAGGACTGTCTCCCGTGGGAGGGACCCCACACTGGAGCAGGGGAAGAGTGTGATGAGTCCTGCCCCTGAGGAGGGTGAAGCGGCAGAAACAACGTGTGATGAACTGACCGTAACCCCCATTCCCCATCCTGCTGCGCTGCTGGGGGGGTTAGGTAGAGAATCCGGGAGTGAATCTGTGCCCGTGAAGAAGGGAGGTGTGGAGGGAAGGTGTTTTGAGATTCTAGTTTTATTTCTCATTACCCTACTCTGGTTGATTGGCAATAAAAAAAGTTAATTTTCCCCAAGTCACGTCTCTTTTGCCTGTGACTGTAATTGGTTGAGTGATCTCTCCCTGTCATATCTCAACCCGGAAGCCCTTTGTTATATTTTCTCTTCCCTGTCCAGCTGAAGCAGGGAGTGATAGAATGGCTTTGGTGGGCACCTGTTGCCCAGCCAGGGTCAACCCACCACACTGAGTCTGAACAGAAATTCATTCTAGGCTTATATACATCAACCATTCTGAATGTGTGACATTACCAGTCTTTTCAGTAACAGGCAGATAGATGGGTTCATGTGCAAAAAGAGCCTGCCTAAACCTCCAAGGAGAAAAACCTAGCTCTTGAATAAATTTTTGCATCCCCACTACCTTCAGTTTGCAAAACCTAATAGCACATGTGTCTCAAAGTATCATGTCATGGGGACATAAAAACTTATTTTAATGTATTTAGTATAAATGTGTAATAGAATGTTTAATCTGAGGAAGCTACGTTTTGAAATACATTCTTCCACAAGTTAATTCAGACTCTTCTTTGGCAGACTGATTCTGTTTATGACTAGATGAAACATTTAAGGCACATTCTTTATTGTCATATGACCAAGCAGAGTGGAGAGGCTTGGAAGAAATCGTATTAAGTGTTATTTCAGAACATGAAACATCAGATACCACTCATTACCCAAAATTTCATTTGACTTGAGTGGTTGTGGAAACCTTTTTTTCCAGGGAATGAAAGAGAAACCACTTGAAGTATAGGAAGTATGCAGTAAGGATCAGGAAGTCAGTAGTAAGATTCATGTCACCTTTCATGCCAGTTGTGATCATTTGTTTCCCACTAAAATTAATTCTGCTTATTTCTGATTTTTTTTTCTGTTGTTGTTCAGACTGTTTCTTAGTATGTATATTCTCCGACGATGCAGTTACTGTTTTCACAGGTGGTCAGCTTGAACATTCATACTGTACTTGTGTCATTTCAGTGAGTACCTATACTAGAGGAAAATGTCATTGACCATTAGTTCATATCTGTTCTGGTGATGAGGACACAGAATAGCATAATGCTTGGTGCCACTTATTTTCATTTTCTAGGCAGCTTGGACATATGCAAAAGCCATTTGGAAAAGTACAAAAAGTAACATGGGTCAGCAGCTGCCTCAGATAAACAGAAAGATTGCTGGAATTGAGAGAAAACAGTAGCATGCAATGGTCCTGTTTCCAAGCTTCTGCAGCTGAGTGATTTTTCAGGTTATTTGATATTTATAGGCACTGTTTCTTACAGTATGATTTGATGCATATGATGCACTATTGCAGTTTTATTGAAACCTTATCTGTGTTTTGTTTGTTTCTCATTTTAATATTACATCAGTTTTTTGTTCTCATGAGAAACACAGAATGCAGGGACAGGACAACTGCAAATAGTAATTACATTTTTGGCAAAAGAAGTCAGATTTGCTTGGTTTTTTGTGGGATAAGAAAAGATCACCTTAACTTGCTAGCATGTCACAATTCTCATTCAGTATGAAAACGTAGTATCATAAGTGAAGTTTTCAATTATTGTAACCACATGCATCTTTGAATTTGTTTCTGTCTTGGGAAAGAATTTTTTAACACATTTCACGTGCAGTCCTACAGCATGTGCTCCAGCTTAGCCCTCAAATGGACTTTCCATAGGTCACAGCATTATCCTCTGAGATATAACTCAATCCTTTGTGATTTTAGACCTCTGTTTCAGATCAGGTTATATCCCTTTCATATTGCCCTGGTGTTATGGGTTTGTGTGGCGCAGTTTTCTTTGGTGGCAGGGGAGGGGGGCTGCAGAGGCGGCCCCTTTAAGAAGCTGCTGGAAAATTCGCCACGCCAAAATGGCGGATGCGCCAAAATGTCGGACCCACCTCTAGGTGGGGAGTGACGGTGGTAGCGCCTCTGGGAGAACATATTTAAGAAGGGGAACCGGTAGTGTGGGGGTTGGGAAACCTGAGAGGAACATCTCTGCCGATACTGGAGTCAGTGAAGAAGGAGGGGGAGGAGGGGGCGCCTGAGGAGGCTGATGGCTCTGCAGCCCGTGGTGAGAAGGCAGGCTGTCCCCCTGCGGCCCATGGGGGTGAACGGTGGAGCGGAGGCTCCCGAAGATGGCCGTGCCTCCATGGTAAAAACTGCGCTGAAGCAGTGTGAGACTGGAGAGAAGCCCGCGGAAAGGACCCGCACCAGGGAAGTTCGGGAAGAACTGAAGCCCGCGGAAAGGACCCGCGCCANGGAGCAGGGGACAAGTGAGGAATCTTCCCCCTGAGGAAAGGAGCAGCAGAGACGATGTGTGGCGAGCTGACTCAACCCCCATCCCCTGTTTCCCTGTGCCGCCAGGGGGAGGAGGTAGAAAGCACCGGGAATGGAGCTGAGCCAGGAAGGCGGGAGGGGTGGGGAGAGGTGTTCTGAGGTTTGGTTTCCCTTCCTAATACCCTTGTGTTTTGTTTTTGTTTTGATTTGTAGTAAATTAAATTGATTTTGTTTCTTCCTTCTTGTTGAGGCTGTCTTTTGCCCATGACCATAAGTGGGGAGTGATCCCTCCCAGTCCTTGTCTCGACCCACAAGCCTGCCTTTGTATTTTCTCCTCATCCCACTGTGGCCAGGGGCGGGGGTGGGGAGTGAGTGAGCGGCTTCGTGGTGCTTTGTTACCGACTGAGCTGAAACCACGACACCTGGTAAGGGGGAAATTCTTTTTGCACCCCTTGAAGTGAATCTAGATTTCACTAAGTCCATCATACCTGAGTAATCCAATGACTTATGCCTAAGTCATTAGAAAGAATTGTGACACTATGAGGCAGGACTTGTATTACTCTCAAGCAGTTAAAGAAAGTTTGTAGTGATCTTGCTTATTTAGACTGTAAACTTTGGCAACAAGAACTATCTGTGATGATAGAATTTTAGCCTCACCTGGGCCTAAAGGTACCATCTGTGTTAGAAGCAACCAGTAACACACTCCAGTCAGAACCAGTGACTACAGGGAGATGAAAAATGAGCATATTTTGACATGGAAATCTTCCCTGACATGTTGTATATCTAATGTATGTACTACTTTGTACATTCTGGAAAAATCTGTGTTTCTTTTCAAGTACACCTTATTTTCAGCAGACTGAAAGAATAGAAATAAGTAAGTGAATATTAATTTACTTGGAGCTTAGGGAGCATTTTACTTCTATGCTTACTTGTTTGCGTAGCTTTGGTCTATTGTGTTCCAAAAAGCATAGTGGAAAATATTTCAAAGACTCTATGAGAGACGAGAGACAATAAAGTTAACTTCTGGGCTCGTGATAGCACCTGTAACATTCACTGAAGAATTCAACAGAAGTTGCAGGTGCTCAGCACAAATTTGGATCTTAAAGGTGAAATGGCCAAGTAATAAATCCCTTTACAAAAATGATGAGAGAAGCTTAATGATGGTGGAGTGAATGCTTGCTGCTGTTATAAAACTTTGTGCTTTGTTGCAGATTGGTGTATACACTTAAGGCAAAATGTGTCCTTATATTTGCCAAATTACATGATTTTGTGATGGCAGATCCATATTTAGTTATTAATCATTCATATCCCCTTGGATTGATGCTAGCTAAATACATCTCTCTAGAGGTGGATTACACGATTAATCCTTTTTACCTGTGATTTAACTCATTTCCCTTTCACTTAATAAAATACTCTCACCAATAACAATGCAATGTTAAAACATATAATGATACTTCTACTTTTCCAGTGAATTAGTCTAACTAGCCTATTATGTTAATACAGGAGTTATTAAGTCACTCATTAATTCTGTCTGCAAGTATGACACCCAAGGAAGCAATTTGTGTTTGGTATAATTGCCGTCATTTGAAAAGCCTTTTTTATGAAGCAAATTATTTTTTTAACACATTCACTTCCTTATTATCAATCTCATAACTGATACCATTTTCTACCTGCTCAGCCATCTCATTTCCCAGGTTCAAGACTAAATCATGCTGAGGTATCACCTAACTCCTTTCCTTGATCTATACCCTGCCTTATGATATTAAATCAGCCTGTAAGCCACTACACCATTTGCATGTCCTTGCCGTGCTGGATAGCATCGCAATCTTAATGTTATAAAAACATAAAAACATTCAGCACCAATTACAGAGTTGCAGAGATGCTGTTAGGTAGCTGTGACTGATCAATAAGGACTTTCTATCTGGAGTTCCCTGGCGAGAGAAATATCTTGGCTCTTGACCTTGCACTTTACTCTTCATTCTGTGATATATTATATGTCAAGATATAGCAGA
>VYZV01035749.1:34361-56184 GCA_013401275.1 Pandion haliaetus | reverse complement strand
TTCATGGTTGCTAAGCCCGAGACAGCCTCTGGCCACCACATCACTCACCAGTCCTTCCTTGTTTGTAAACAGGAGGTCTAGCAAGGCTCCTCCCCTTGTAGGCTCACCTACCGGCTGTGTCAGACTTTATTCCAATTTCAGGTAATATGCCAGATATACCTAATTAGCAATTGTTCATACATTACTAATTTCTTTTATGTGTGTAAACTGGGCACTTAAGCTGGATAATACAGATGAAAACTACTTCATTCAAAATGCTTTACTTTAAGCTAGTATGAATAATGTATCAATTTTGCTTTTCATTTTAAGTTGGGTTAAATTCTAGGGTTAAAGCCAGTTATTCCTACGTAACTAGACTGAACAGCAATTGCCCTGAGGCAAATTCCTATGCTAAACTTGTGATTATATTATCTTTAGAGCATCCCACTGCAATAGGCTTTTTCTGCTTAGTCCTGTCGCATTTGATAAAGATTGTTCTTCCTCTTAATTTCCCTATGTTATACTATACCGTTGCATCTACCCACCTCACTTTCTTAAAAGCTCTTCATAGCAAACCTACCATTCTATTAGTAGCTGTAATGAATTATTGCTAGGCAACCCCAAGCAACATGCTTCTTACTGCGTGCCACTGTTTCATAGTTCAGACATTTACTTCTGTGCTTGGACACCACAAAGCCCATTTAGTATTTCCTTGGCTATCCATGGCTAACACTAGCATAGCACTATGATCTACACACAGTACCTTGTTTATAAAATTGTGATGTGACAGAGAGCAAATGGAATTATTATTCATTACAATTTTTACTACTCTTTTACATGTCTTGTTGACACACAGTCTCCTCTCTCTACCCACATATCCCATGAACCCAAGGTCTAGATCCTGACCACCAGATCTGCACATACATTTTGAATATTCTCTCTCCTGTCCCAAGAGTAGAGCTGAGGCACCATTCAGACTGCTCAGTAATTCACAGTTCTGAATCTGCAGCAAGGATAAAAGATATGTCTGATGGAATTATCAAGACAAATAAGCATTTTCCTTCCACAGACTCTTAACAAATATTCCAGTTCTACTGAGTTGCAAGCACTTACCTGGCATGCTGAGGTGGGTGTGCAATGCAGCCACAGCCAACAGAAGAAATTCCAGTGCTTGAAGTACAAGCATGGCTAGGGTAACAGACTGTTGCTCTGAATACATCACAGACAGAGAGCAAAGTAATTTCCTTCTCTCAAAGAAACTACAAGTTCTGGACTTACATGTCAAGGATTGAGTCCGAATAAAAAACCTGAATATTCATTAGAAAAGAGCAACAACCATTTGGAACGCCTTTACGCGGAAATGTCTTGAGAGATAATCTGTTCTCAAGTCTGTAAATAATATCAAAGTGGTTTTTTAAAATGTTCCTTATGCAGAGACCTCAGCCCAATACCCTGATGGTACCTGTACCTCTCCATGATTTGTTTGTTGTTAAATTTTTTGTTGGTGGTACTGTAGCTTTCAAACAGACACAAATGAACAGAATGAAAATGAACAAGTAATGAACAAATCATTAAAAGAGTCACACTGTGTAAGACCAAGATCAATCTAGCACATTATCCTGCTTCTTGGGGGGCAATAGCGGACTCCTCAATTGGATTAGAGGATGTAGAGGATAATTCACTAATCACTACTTTATACCAATGTTAATGTTATCATTGTCTCTATATCCCTCTTAGGCATCTCTTTTCCAGACTGCCAAGTTCTGGTTTAGGTAGTAATTTCTAAAGCCATTTTTCATCTTGGCCTTTTCTGTTCTTCCTCTGTTTCAAGGATTCTTTCTTTACTGATCTGATTCCCTTTGGATCAGTCAGCTCTCACAGTACGCTGTTGGTTTAGTGTTTAGAAATGACCCACAACTTTACAAGACATGGGAGGAGTCTGGGGGGGGGGTGTGGGTGTGGTTAGGAATGAGTACATAAAATAGAATCAAGGAAAGCAGGTCTGCCCCAAAAGGCAGCTGTGTGGACAGAGGGTGTTGAATCACTCCTGGAAGCCGAGTGAGGACAGACAAAACCATAAGCATCCACTGGGCTCTTTCCCCAGATGCACCATGAAGTTTTCCTGAAGATTCACAGGCTCTGTTTTATAAAGAGCCGACAGTGTTAAAGGTATTTAATTATACAGAAACCTTGTTTTACAACTTATCCCCCATAATGTTCCAGTTAACTAATGCAATAAGCTAATTATTCAAAGGAATAAAACTTCAGACTTATTTCTCTTTACTGACCACCTGACCTACTTGCTACACTTACTGCATCAGGTAGCGTGCAAGTGTAGATTATATTTGAAGTTTACATTTATGATGTATAAAAAAGCTTTCTATTTGTCCAACATATAGCTTTGCACCTCAGGAACTTAAATGTTTATTGGAAATACCTTGCAATTTTTCCCCTATGCTCAGAAACAAGTTTACTGTGTTATCATCTATACTGCATTTTATTCAAAAACATACAAAATGTATGGACTCTTTCTTGCTTTAGAATTATTACATCATTGTGGCTTCTGGATGTTTTCATTCTTTATCAGGTTCCTCTTTTTTTCTTTTTTTTTTTTAAAATAACCTGTATTCTTGGCAGGAGTCATGAATTCCTATCTGATGGCAGAAACTCTATATTCTGTAGCACAGGTATAGGGGTTCTCTTTTAAGAGCAACCCATTGTGAGGCTTCACTTCACAGGCTGGAACTATTGTACACTTTGCTCAGTAGACACGGTAGTATGTTGCCTTTTGCTCCTTATTTGAATAGACAGGGAAGAAAGCAAAGTGTTTGATTACTGTCCAGCAGACTGTTTTCTATTTCTGCCTCCCAGTCACAAAATATCCTGTGGATCTGGCTTCAACTAATACATGAATGCAAGAATTTAGAAATACTTATTAAAATTTTACAATGTGAGCTAAGCATAACAAATTCTACACAGGATCTGATTTCTAAAAGAGAAACTAAGACTAGGTGGAAAGAATGGATAGAGCGTCATAGAAATGGCTCAGAAATTATACAGAACCAATGTACCGTGCAAGAAAGGAAATTGAAAAATGGATAAAAAACAATAACAGAGTGTCTGAACAGTTGGGGGAGAGACTCTCCAAGCTTCTTAGGTTAGGTAGTGGAGCAAAAGTGTAGGGGATGCTGACTTCAGAGATCACAGTAAGCAACACTATTGTTTATAGTCTTTTAAGCTGTCAGATAAGTAATTTTTAAGCTTACAATGCTTGAATGTATTGTTAAATTATGAAAACAAAGAAGAAAAGTTCTGCTGAGCAACAGGGAGGGTGGATTTTACTTTTTTTTTTCCTTTTTTTAAAATCTGTTCAACTACTGTCAACATTTCAGACAGAATACCTTGCTCAGAATTAAATAGTGATGAGAGGTTGAAATTTGATAAAATGGGATTTGCTTGCTGATTCTGCTCCATGTGTCCATCCACTGAACACAGTGCAAGTTAGCTAGTGCATCACTGTTTTTCTCAGTGTTAAGTTAACCTAGCAGACCCTGAAAATCAGCATCAACATCTCAGCAACAGAATGACAATACTAGAAATGGTGTTATGAAAAGGTAACATTACTTATTTTATTGGTAGAAATAATAAAAGAAGAACTAAAAAAACCTCCAGTATTAAATTGGTGGCCAGTGAAGTTGAATGTAAAAAAGTGCTCATGAAATTATGGTGAGCTATTTGTAAAACTTATTTTGAGCTAAATGGAGAAGGTTTTTCAGAAATGCCAAGCAGCTTGTAACTCCCTGAAAACTGAAGTTTTTGTAGACTTATTGGTGTGTGGACAAATGCAGTGCAGGGAAAGAAACACTGTCACAATTAGCAATGAAGCGTAAATTTGAGATTATGAAATTACTAATTACAAAAAGGGTGACTTTTTAAAAAACTTCAAGTGGCTAAGTAAATGGTGCATTTCCTATTCTCAATATATTACTTACTACCCGTATCAGTGGTTTTGCGATACAAAAATTGTATCGCTAATAAAATTCAATGTTGTGCAACTTGTATATATACACAAATTTTTACAGGAGGTGGTTCTTCTCTTAAACAAAGGCAATAGGAGTGCCTCCCTACAAAGATGGGTTGAACAAATAATGTGGAATTTGGGACAAACACTTTTCATTAAATTGATTTGAAGAGATTGTGCCTTGCTATCTGCACAGGGTACGCTGGTGAATTTCCTTCTTGATGCAGAAAGGATAACTGTATTTGCAACCTAGATAAGATACTTCCGTATTAGGAACTACTCTTTGTATTTAGAACTTCATTTAATTCCAAAAAGCACTGATAAGAGTTGGTCTCAGAAGCCTCCGAGCATTGAGTGCAGAATGATCTAGCGATGTGTAAAAATGCATTGATTTACACTATACAACAAACTCCATTTAGAGAGGTTGAGATTTTGATATTTTTAGTTAAAAAAAATCGGAGTGATTTTAAGTACATCAAGGATGTACTCCATAAACCCTGCAACTCATATTTTTAAAAAAACATTTTAATAGGTCTTAAAGGCTCAACACTCTTTAATTTTGAAGATTCCTTTTTTATAAGGATATGGTCTACTTACATAGAATCTTTCATAGAAGACTACAGAATCCTTTCTGCCGCCTTCCTACTGAATTTACTTTAAATGCAAAAAATACAGGCGGTCTTCAATTTGGCCTGTTGGATCAACAGCAGGAGACCAATACTATGATGCAAACATTTAAAAAATGATAAATAGCTCCAGCCACTACAAGTCTGAAAATAAATACTCAACCCTGGTGAACAAAATTATTTGAAGTGTGGTCCTCCATGATTAGTAGAGATCATCTCCCATTGTGTTATAAATCTTTCAAAACAGACTGCCACCACTTATTCCTATTCAGAACCTATTATCACTGTCACATTATATGATACTTAAAAAAGATACATACAGTAAAGAGTACCAAAAAAGCAACCTGCAAATAATGACCAAAAAACAGAGAACGGAAATGATTGATTATTATGCAAGAGCAATACAGTGGGTTTGAAAACGAGCCAAGGATAATCATGTACTTTTCAAAAAGCAAGGTAAACATTAACAAACAAACAAAAAACTGAAACAGAAATAGTCTTTGACACACACAAAACCATTAGCAACATATCTAGACACTATATTGGTAAATGGAGGGGAAAAAAAAGGTGCTATTGCTTCTAACGTCATTGCAGCTTCCCTGCAAATCCTCATGGATGAGGAATTCAGCACTTTCAACAAGACTTCAGCTTATTAATTCCGTTTTAGACCATGTCCTCAAAGGAATCAAGTTTTTCTAAACAAGAACTCAAGAGAATGCTCATCTAGAGTCAAACACTACTGTCCACAACATTGTCTGGAAAATAAAACTACTTCATCAGTAAAGACAGAAAGACAATACTGAAAGCAAAATAAAAAATATCTCTAGTTAATTAGTCTAAAACCACCACTGGCAGAATAAAGTTTCATTCATAGAAGAAAGTCTCCTTCCTTAGTATATTGTGTTTGCATGGCAAGGCTTTGGTAGTGGGGGGGCTACAGGAGGGACTTCTGTGAGAAGCTGCTAGAAGCTTCCCCGTGTCCAACAGAGCCAATGCCAGCCAGCTCCAAGACAGACCTGCTGCTGGTCAAGGCCAAGCCCATCAGCAACGGTGGCAGTGCCTCTGGGAGAACAGATTTAAGAAGGGAAAAAAACCTGCAGCCAAAGGTCAGTGAAGAAAAAACCGACACCAAGGTCAGTGAAGAAGGAGTAGCAGAGACAACGTGTGATGAACTGACTGCAACCCCCATTCCCGATCTCCCTGCGCCGCTGGCAGGGAGGAGGTAGAGAATTTGGCAGTGAAGTTGTGCCCAAGAAGAAGGGAGGGGTGGGGGGAAGGGGTTTTTTAAGATTTGGTTATATTTCTCATTATCTTACTCTGATGTGATTGGCAATAAATTAGACTAGTTTTCCCCAAGTCGAGTCTGTTTTGCCCGTGACGGTAATTGGTGAGTGATCTCTCCCTGTCCTTATCTCGACCCATAAGCCTCTCGTTATATTTTCTCTCCCCTGTCCAGCTGAGGAGGGGAGTGACAGAGCGGCTTTGGTGGGTACCTGGCACAACATGTGACAACTCCAGATTTTGGCAGGAAATTTCGTAAGACATGGCCATTGTTGAAATACCAAAAAGTATATGGAAGAATACTTCAAAAGTATAATACCTTTTATATGAGAACTGAAATTATCTTTGAAACATTAGAGAAGCACATAAACATATTGTGTGTCTCATAAACCTGAGAAACATTCTCAGGTAATATTCCATTAAGCTGCTTACTCTATGAAAGAGCTTTATGTATCCATAAAACTCCTGTAACATAGAGAATTTTGAATGTACATTGCTTTGGTTCATGATGTCAACGGAAGATGGCAGGCTCCTTTCTCAAGACTTATGTATTCTGCACAAGGATGTAGGCAAAACATTTCTAACTTTTGTATTTGGGTTTTTGGCATTTTTTTCTTAAATATGAGTGGCATCTCTTTTGTTCTCTAGGACATGATTAATCTAGGTTTACTCTAGTCTATTCTGCATTACAGATGTAATGACTTCAGGACTGCAAAAGAGCCAATGACGTTTTCTAGTTAAGTACACTCATCCAAATAAAACCATAATATTATCAAGCATTTTGAACTTAAGATAATAAACTTGTAACTCAGTTCTCAGCAAAGCTAAGTAGAGCAACATGACTAGTCACAACCTGGTTGACACATTCAGAGTCCCTGCACAAACCCAACTACTCTTGCAGTGTTCCCCCTCCATGAGCCCAGCAGCAGCAGAGCTTGTGAGAAACACTGTGCTGTATTTTCCCACTGTACAGTTTGCAAAGCGATAAATTCATAGCAACTGTGATGGCATCATTTGGAGTTCAAAAGGTTAACTTTTTCCATGTTGATTTTTCTTACTTTAAATTCAGTTTCCAGTCTACAGACAAATGCAAACACTGCCTTGGAAGTTTATCAACATTTTAGAGTAACTGTATAAGCAACTGTTTGATATCTCAGCAATCCTAAGCTTTCCCTCTATATAAGCACCTTCTACGCAACAGAGAATCAACATATCTGAGTTTTCTTTAAATACCTGTCCAGTTCTTCAGCAAGGCTGTTATTCTATTTGCATCTGTACAGTGTATTTCTTAATTTATAAATGTGAAAATGTCACAAGTTCAAACTTTGCTTGGAGATGAAGCAATCTCTATCATAATCATACCATGCTCTTATTATTAGACCTTTACAGTTTTAATGGTGGACAAAAGGCTTTCCTACAATGTTTTTAAATTTCTTACTTACTTAGAGAAATAAAAAATATACCAGCAAATAATAGAAAACCATCAAATCATCAGAAACCATTAGTTTCACATTATATGCAGGACTCTTCTTAAAGCTCTCAAGTCCTGTGAGGTATTAAATTCTGAACTAGGATTTGACAGCAAAGATTTGCTATTACATCCTGCAATTTTATAGCAAGCAAACAGTTTAATTGACCAATAAAAGTAATGTTACTTTTAAGTCAATCTCACTTCCAAAACAACTAATTGGACTACTGGAGAGAAAAAACATTCCCTTCAAACTCCCCACCACCGACACATGCACATGCATAATTCTTACCATTACACCCCTCCTATTAATCCTAACATTATACTGAGCATTGTTACCTGAACAGCCAAGTTGAGGTACAAAGTGCAAGATCTGCCAGAATTTTTCCTATAAAAGTTTACAAAAATGGAATCCAGAAGCCTGGTTTTGTAGGGTACTCCCCACACTCCGGTTCTACCCTAGAAATCCTCACAGCCACTCTTGGAAATCCGAATTAAAACATAGCTTCATTATCTGAGATATGATTGCTCTGTGATCTATCCCAAACAGCTCATCTTGATAATTACTATATTCCCACAGTTGATTCTCTTTGGTTATACTGCTTCTTTGTCTGGTTCCTGACAAACATAACAAAACTGCATGAACTGGAAACAAAATCCATTTTTTGCATAAATAAATGCTCTAGATAGCTATCAAATTCTTTTCAACCAGAGTGTGAAAAGCCAAAACCAGTGATTAATTTGAGTATCAAATACAAACACTCAGAACTTGGGAACAAACTGGCCACTGTCTTCCTGACAGGATAAAATCATACACATTTAATTATATTGCAAATAAGAAAAAGAGAACCGATCTTTTTGTCATGGATGCCTTCCCAAAATTTCATGGTGGATTTCAGCAGAATAAGAATTTGAAAATCTTACGTTATGTGTTATCTTGTAATGAAGAGACTTTCTTCCTCTATTCAGTATGAAAACTGTTAACACCTGTAAACTGAATCCTTGTTTTCTTTTATATGTCTCTAATTCACTAGTCTGGATTGCATTCATGTGAAAAAAAATTGTACAAGACAAAAGTATTTGTTAGAGAAAACTACACTGCTTTCCTGACTTCCAAGGGAAATTGGGCATGTATGAAGAAAATACTGACACATTTATCACAGGCTGAATCACATTCAACTCAAATACGCATTTATCATTAAAAAGAACACATAGAAGTTTACAAACAGGGGTTAATATATTCTGCTTTTTCTTCCCATCTTCTTTAACATGTTTTATCTAATCAGTTTCCTGATTATTTAGGTTATTTAAACAGCAAAGTTTGCTTATAAATTCTATAATATAAATAAAGTTCACAGCAGAAGTTGATATTGAATATGAAACATGTGTTAAGAAATATAGTACCAGCAAATACCACATGCTTCAACGACAAAATCAGGAACTGAATTTGAATTTTGTTAAGTAACATCATTGTACTCTGTTCATCAGGAGCCTCTTCAAGTCACTTTTTAAAAACTTTTTTTATTTTATGCACCTTCATATATATATATATATATGTTGGATTTCACAAAAAAGGATATCACATAATTTTATTATTTTTTTAATGTATTTTAATTTTTCGGTTGTTTTATTGTCCTCCACTCAAAATTTGTTCTGCAAAAGAGCCGAGACAGAAACACTACTGCCCATAACTGCTTATTCACACTTCCTCAAATCCCTATCAGATGTTAGTTCTATTTAGTGCTACCACTTTAACTGTTCATCTATGGGTGCCCTTACCTTTGTTTATTTGATGACTCAGCTTTCAAAGGTGGGAAAAAAAAAAATAAATCAGCAACTGAGCCTTACTTGTAGACAGTAACCACTGACTCCATGTCTCCCATCAACACAACTGGTCATAGCACATTGCTCTCCATCTCTCTTAGATCCATATTTAAAATCTGCTATTTGCTTTACCCATTTAGACTGAAGACAATCAGGAAAATAATGTGTTTGTTTCCATGTATTTGGAAAGCAGTTAGCACAACACTGGAATTACAATCCTGAACCCACTGTTCCTTTTGTTCCTTACCGGCGTAACTGCTTGGACATAATTTAAAAACCCCAGTTTTAATACGCATTGTAAATCTCTCTGCTATAAAGTCATTGTTTACTACAGCGATAGCATTTTTAGTAATATAATGAAAAATCAGATATATTTTTTGCTAATGCATTCTTGGAATATATTTTTCACTATGGAAACAACATTCAGACATACTACTCCTGTAGCATGAACTTTGATCCCAAGGAAAGCAGAGGGCATGCTGAGACACTCACAAAGACTGTGCCTTGCCCTGCTATGATTTGGTCTCATAACTATACAGATCAGGGATCAGGACAAATTGAATGACTGCTTCATCCCACCTTGCACACTCAAATCTTCTTAAATGAGATGGAATTAAGACACAGTCAAAGACACACTTAGATGTGAGAGCATAAAGAACATGAACCAATCACAACTTAGATATAGCCCAAAGGGACTCAGAAATGTAGTAAACCTCAATTATTTCTATGTTCTCAAAACAACTACAACGTGTTATTATCCATTTATGTATTTATAAAATATACTGTAACTGCCAATTTAAATTCATGGGACAAAGTGAAGACATACATGCAGTCACCTCAACAAAGTTCACTTAAATCTACAGTGTGGATGGTGCTGAATAGCCCAGCTCAAATAACTCAAGACAATTTTAATTTTTATCCTACTGAAATATTTATTTCACCAGTTCTTTTACCTTGAAAGAAGAACTGAAATACAGGTCTGTATCATGTAGCAAAGCGGCACAGTGAAATTGCTCAACACCAATTGAACTTAATCCTAAACCTTAACACTGTATAGTGTTATTATATTACTAAGGTGTATATACATATATGTAAAAATACTAGTATAGTATCTCAGCTGGTAATTGTCATTGCCTTACCCATAGTGTAGTGAAGACTCACTACTTCAGAAATAAAAGAATTCCACTAGAGTCAGACATTAATTAAATAATTAATAAATCAAAATATTTTGTACTGGTGCTTGAAATAATATCTACGCATAGGTAGTTTATACATATACACATACATACACACATAAACTATTGATTAAAAAACCCCCACTCTTTATCTTCTGTTAGTGCCTATGCCTAAAATTAAAATATCATTTCTGGAAGCTCTGCTCACCAGAACTGGCAGATGCTCCATGGAAAATTGCCATTAACGATTAACACATAATGAAGAATCAACCTGCTGGGGCACCTGGGATAAATTTAGTTTTTTCAGTGCGTTATTATTCCACTTGAGTGAGATAATAGATCATAATTGTAGAGAAAGTGACATATGGAACATTTATGAGACTTTGCAAAAATCATTTGAAACTCTTTACTTAAAACATTTATCACACACTCTTGGTAGGGGAGGGGAAGGACTTTGACAGTGAGATTTTGGTGGGCCAATTTTCTTAACAGAAGATTGAAAGACTTTTATCTCAAAGCAACTTCAGCTGTAAAGTCAAAATCCAGTTTCCAGCTCATGCCTGGCAAAACTATAAGATTTCAGGAGCTACTCTTGTTCTTCCATTTCAGTCCATTCTCACATTGCTAGTTTAATCACCTATTTCAGAATCTGTACCCACATCTCTCTCCCAATCTCGTAACACAAAGGAGGGCACAAACGCAGTTCTTGTGAACCCTGAAACCCTGCAAAGGAGGCAGCCACCAGCTGAAATCAGACAACTGGCTGCTAGGGATAGTGAAGGAAACTGCCATCTCTGTCTGGGAGAGGCCCGTATCAAGAGGAACCTAAATTTGTCTCACTGACAATATGTGAGGATTTTTTAATATTAGAAGATACAAATTCTTCACAGACAGTACCTTCACATCCACAACATCCCTGTAAAGAGCTTCTGATTTCTAGCTGCTCTGCTTCAGCCACTCTCTCCTCCAGAGAACGAACCTCTTCTATTAGTGCCTGCACCACATGTGCTCTCTGGGCAGATAACTACACGTGTTGCAACAGACTGAGAAGCCCCCTCTGCTGCTGGACATCTTCCAGCACCTTAAACTTAAATGTGTTACTTTTTGAAAGGGTATGCTAGTTTACTTTCTCCTTCGACTAAGTGGGTAAGATTATGTTCCTATTACTGTTTTCTACTCTTATTAACCTAGTTAGCAACAGGTGCGATCACCACACAAGTGTGTTCAAAAGAAAGATAAACCAAGGTGGCCCAAAGTCTCTGTATTTTCACCTGTGTTGATTCCTGACACAAACTCCTGTATGCTTTGTGCCTGCTCTCCTTCAGGATTACACTCAACGCAATGTCCAATGTTGCCACTATCGTACTTTTGAAGTAACACAATTTCTGAAGTATTTGGTTTTTAGAAGAGCTTTCTCCTTCCAATGCAAAGACTTCCTCCCGTAGTAGTCACAAAATGCCTTATTGCTGACAGGTCATATGTATTATGACCTTTAATGATGTGCAGTGATCAGCATAGACTTCTGTTCAGAGAGCGAGTCAGATGATTTCCTGCAGGGAAACCTTTGTATTAGGGAGGGGCCCTGAGGCCAAACAGCCAGTATTCAGTGTTGTATCTTTGCTCTAGCTCCAGCCTGAACCGCTGCCCATCTTTATTTCTGCTTCCATCAAAGACGACTCCTCCTGTCTTGCTTCCAGCCTGGTCAGTTCTGAATGCCAGTTCTTGGTCCTGCCTCCAGGTACAGCAGCCCAAATTCTTGCTCATGCTATCCGTAAATGAATAGATAGAACAGCTCAAGAAATATCTGTAGAAAACACAAGCCTATAAAAGAATATTTCAACTGCACGACTACAACAGCCTTATTGCAAAACAGACGGTATTTTAATATAATCCAAGTTTTAGATGTTGTAGTTACAAAGGCTCAAATATATTTCCATAATTCGTTTTCCATCACATACAAGTAATTATATGAAGCTCTTCAATTTCATTAGGGCACAATACCTATTTCTAGAGCAGGGAATCTTTCAGTTTTACAGGTTTTTAATTATTTCCTAATGAATTAGTTGGAAAATGTCAAAACAAGAACACAGTCCCAGCCCACCGAGGCAAATAAAATATCAAAGCAGAAAATAATTATTTCACAAACCCAACTGCTTCTACAGGCCCCTTGGAAACTGACCCACATTCAATGAAGTTTCAATTTTTTAGAAATTATTAGAAAACGTAAAAGGCTTGGCCTCACCTAAAGAGGGATGTAAACCCAAATGGACTCCTCTCTCACCAAACAAAAGTAGGCAGCTTTTAGACAGAGTTTGCAGAGTTTGCTGGGAAAGTAAGAGGATGTTGCATCCCACATAAATTCAGTCTCCCCCACACACGCTCAGTGTTATACTGAATATCCATGAGGAGATGACTGCGTCTATACTAATATATTGGTTGAGAGTAGTATGGCAGTTTTTAAGAAAATCCTTGATTGTTCTGACTCCCCATGTGTTAGGTCAGGTCACACAGTGGGCTTGGTGCATGTAAACTGCTGTCCAAAGGAAGCTGAACTGAACTCTCCGATTTCTGGGCTCTGCAGGAACTTACACAATATACATACACATCAGTAACTGGTCTGTCACATCTTTGAACCACATGCATGACCGGGCTGTTGCTCCAAGGGAACAAAGTGAAACCCCAAACTGCATTTAGAGTTGCTGTAGAGGTCTCAGTACTTACTACTTCTACCTTAAAGATCTGATCCTTTTGCACTGCATCACCAGTCATGAGGGTATGGCTAATACTGCAACAAAGACCAAGAATGTCCTATCTATTGGAGAGAGAAATTACTGTTCCAAACACCAATTACATTTTTTTTGAAAAATACTGGAAAAAAGCAAGCTATTAAATTCCAAGGGCACAGAACTTCATATACCAACTTTTGTAAATCTTTCCTCACCCTTCCTCCTGTTTCAGAAAGAAGTTCTGACCAACTCTTTGTTTGCTCTGAGATGAGGAAGTTGTGGCCACGCAGTTATCTGCGTAATGGTTCCAGGTAAAACTACTCTGACCAACTGCAATCTTATTCAGAGTTTTTCCATTTTCAAATTTCTTACTTGTTACTTGTAATGGGCGATTGAGCTATTCCAAATCTGGCTGTAGTACAAAAAAGCTTTCAGACTTACTGGGAGAAAGACTTAAAAGGAAACTGTAAACCACACTTCTAATTCTTTAATTGCTAACCTATATTTTTAGACTTCAGCATTTATTTGTAAGAGGTACAGCAGTCTATATAATAATTTCTAAAAAACACACACAGCACGGTAAAGCTTTGAAGGAAAAAAACCCTTTGCTAATGAAGTAACCACTGTGAGACTGAGAAGTTCAAGCAGGCAATGAAAGCTACACAAGTTCACTGCATGAGCAATTGAAATCCAGGCACAGAGGGTTATGTTCCTGGCTCTTACCTTTCTGGCTCTGTATCCTTATTCAGCTTAAGGTGCAAATGCACATCTGCTGGGTATTTAGTTGTGTTATTAGAACACTAAAAGAGAGAAAAACAAGTATTCTAAATACCTGATGGACTTACAGGCTTTAAAGTGGCAGATGTGGTGATAAAAATAACTCTCTGGAAAATACTCTTACTAAAATAAGGTATGATTAAGTATGTATATACTTCTTACAGCTAATTAAAAGGTGAATATGGAAGGAAAATACAATAGCAACATTTCAATTTAAGTCTAAATATACTTAATTGAAATCCTTAAAAATACTTGAATTTGTATTTTTTTAATTAAAGAGAAGAAATGCTCCAACATATCTAACTTTTCTTAGTCCTCACATAAAATATGCCAGGAATAACTTGGAGATTTGCATGCAGGCCAGTAATACCCCAGTTTGAGGTATGCTTCCTTCCATTTCACTGAAGCAAAAATGTCTCTCTGTGATCCACTTAGGCATTCAGAAATTGGGGGGTTCTGAGTAAATAAATAGTATCATTTAAGCTAAAAGCAACTTTCCATATCAAAGAAGAAGAAGAATGGAATCCCAGACTACCAGACACATATTTGCATATCAAACTGTGGGCTCCTGTGTTTTATGAATACTATTGCATTTCAAAAACTCTGACTTCACATTCAGAACAGCAGTGTGACCCTTATGTACACTCTGTGAATTAGTTTACTCATCTGATAGGACAAAAGTTGACAGTTTGGAAAGATTATGCCAGAACAGTTGTGACCATGCCACTGAGGATCACCAGAGCTGGCTATTTTCCATACATAGGTAGGTTTTATATAAATATTAACTAAAGATAATTCTGTACAAAAGCTAAGCTAGTGCTACAAGACTGGGGAGTGGTGCAGTCTACAGCTCCTTCAGCTAATCACATGAAATAAAACAGGCCAGTTAGAGCTGCTTCTTCCTCTGTTTTTTTAATGGAGAAGGGTAGGGTTTGTTTTGCTTTGCCTTTTAATAAAGCAGAGCTTTGTAAAGAAAGTATACTGACTGCTCTTCATATATCAGACCATGTAAGAAGATCAGGTTAGAAACACATAAGGTCTGTTGTAAGAATGCTAACAAAAGCTGCAAGACTAGTTTTATGAAGAACACTTTTCAAAGCACATTCCATCATGAACTGACATATTGTCTGCATTGAAGAGCTTCCTTTGTTAAGCCTCTATTCATAGTCATCTTGTCATGTTGCCCTTGAAGAAAATTTGCAAGGTTTTCATTCATGAGAGTGAAGGGAAATTTGAAAAAAAAAAAACAAAAACCCAGCCGTGCAATAGCTCCAGTGCTTGAAACACTTAGTCTGAGGAACCAACTACCCAAGAAAAGTGTCTGCTTCCAGGAATATCCACAAGGCAATCAGAAATAAGAACTATAGTCAGGTACTGCCCAAATCCATACTGACTAAGAGTAAAGATGGACAAAGAATACCAGTCACATCTTTCATGGATTAGAAAGATGCAAAAGTGGCCCCGCAAAATTTCACTCATTTGTCAAATTGACAGAATTCAGTTAATAGAAAAATCACATGAAAAAAAAGGTCAGGGTTATTCTTTTTCAGGACACTGATATAAAGATAGAACACACTTCAAATATGTTATGGAGTGCAATATCTACATTTTTCCACTTTGAAACAGTATCTTTCTTTGAATTTTACCTGCATCTTCTAATTTATGTAAAATAATTAACCACTAAGTATCTGGAAATGTTTTTTTCATAAGTGAAAAACACAGTTAATGATTTTGGTTTTATGATTAATTGGAAAATCAGCAGTTCTCTTCTTCAACATAGCTGGTTTGGTTTCACAAACCAGCATGTATTCAGCAGGGAGGACAGACTCAATTTGTGACAGAAATGTAGGGGAAAAAAAATCTCACTTTGCACCTCAAAAAAAACCTGGTGACACTGGTTGATACACAGCTCATGCTGAACAATCAGATATGTTAACACATCATTGACATTTTCACCTTCCCTTCAAAGACAGTCGCACACACAGCAGAGTATGTCTCCGCTAAAATGTTTGATTTGTAATTCTGTAACTCCTGGCTCAGAAACTCTCTACAGGTTCCAAGACACCCAGAGCCTTGAGGTGGAACTGTCCTGATCCTCACAGGGGTCTTCCAGTTAGGATGCCTGATTCCTAAATACAATTTACTCTGTGTCTCCCTGCCAATTCTATTCTGTACTCCAGGAAAACTCTTCAAAAGCTGAATATGGTTCACTGTTTTCAGGAAAGAACCACTTTCTCCCCTGATCACACCTTCCTGGACACAAAACCCAGCAGCTAGGACAAGATAAATGAGACCTTCCTGCCTACTGCCAAGCCACATCTTTTAAAAAATTACTTGTATAAATATTTGTAAGTAATCAGCTCTAGTGCCTTTTACATAACCCAGAAGCTCTCCTGATACTGGGTATTTGAAAATGAACATACATTTATAGACATTTTTCACATGCAAGTACCTTGTATATTTTGGATAGATGCTTGAGAGTTGATTTGTCCTTTAATATGTCCTACAGTAGCAAAATTCAATAAAGTAACAATCCAAGCACATTTTTCATTCCAGAAAATATCTGTTGCGGATGCTCTTTCTTTCCTTTCCTGCTTTTTCTATTGATTGCCCCTTCCACAGTAACTAGAAGCCACATATCTCTTGGTATGATGCTGAAGCTTTGTTTTTGTGTTTTCTCATTTTTAATAGGCTAATTTCCTTTCTCAGAATGATTTTGTGAATTTTAAAACATCTAAGAAGGCCAAGAACAAACTGTAAAGATTAGACAGTTTGAAAATTTTCTGTCTGCTTATTAGGCACAGGGAGGTTTGATCTAAATGAGTTCCGCATTCTCACTTTATTTTTCTCCCTATAATCTCTCTTACTCGCATGTAATTCACATAAGAAAAGAAAACGCCGAACAAAAGAAAAAAAATGTTAAATCATTGTTCTGCTTTAGATTCTCAATCCCTTGAGTGGTTCCCAACCCACAAGTGTTTCTTTATTCCTTTCATTCCAATTACCGTTTAACTATCAAATGAAATAACCAGCAAAGGAAATAAGTTATGCAATATATGGCATTCCCCTGGAAATATTAAGTAGCTTTTACAATAGGTTATTTGACAATGCTGAGAAACAGATAGAAGCAATTAACATCAAATTGTTACTTTTCTCCAAAGGAAAATATTTGTTTAATTCCACCATTCAAATGAAAAGAGAAATTTAATTACAACAGTGTTTTATAACTGCCTGTCCAGATTAACAAAAAGCACAGACGTATCTCTCTGGAGTCCTATTCAATATTAATGTGGAACGTAGGTAAGTTGGTTGAAGAGCACAGCACGATGCTAACCGTTACATTCCTCACATTCCGTAAAAATACCATCACATAAGATTTTAAGCTTGGTAAATTCTGAACACCGTATTTTTAAACATGTAGCTATCTGAGGATAAGCAAATTAAGATATTAATTTTCCCATCTGTTTATTTAAGCTTCAAATTTAGTATATGCTTGGTCTGCAACAGGCCACATAGCAGTTTTCCATACTCTATTGCCACCTGTGAATTAAGATTGTAACAAATGGGATTTTCACCAAGACAAGGCCAGCAAATCAGGACTATTACTAAAAATCCCTGAAAAGCACAGTAGCAAGAACTCGTGTCTTAGTCTGCAATGAACAAGACTGCTACACCAAATTCTCCTTCTCTTGCAAACAGTCATCCCCGATCACACAGGAAGCATTTGCATTTGCCTAACACTGGACAAAAACTGTCATATAGGGAAAGAATTATGAACATGCACATTAACTGGCACCTCATTTCTTCACTGTTGAGCAGGCCAAGTTACATTCAACAGAATATCAAAAGTGCTGAGGGGAATTTGTGGTCTGACAATTTTGGTCATCTGTGATGAGTCAGTTATATTCCATTAGTGATATTAGCTAAATAGCTGTTTGCGATCCTTCAAACACAATCTGACTCTCAAAGGAAACCATACGTCTGCTTTAGATTCAGTGTGACGCTCAGGGACAACTCTGTGGTGTGGGACCTTGCCACATGAAGAGCAGCATCATTGACTATGGACATTGTTCAGCAGTACAGGAACTACAGTACCTTTTACAACATCTTTTAAAACTAGGAACACTAACACTACGGGTGTGACAGTAGCTACTTCTCCCCTTCTTGCTTTTCATTTTGATCTTGCTGTCATTTATTTGTATTTACAGAAAGTAGCTAATTAATTCAGAGTGCATGTTCATTGTGGGACTGCATTTTCTTAGACACAGAATAACAAAATAGAGACAGGTGGAAAAACTACAAAGGGAGGAAAACCAAAGAGAAATAGGTTATAAATCTTAAAATTTTTGTGTACTGAGAGAACAAAGAATGAAAGTTGATTTAATATAAGGAATGGGATTTCTAGAGACAATTCAGAACCATCAAATACACAAAGGTCTCTTTCAGTCAGAATACTGGAGTATTCATCCCAAGGTTTGATAAATCCAACTCTTACTGAATCTGAAAATTTGATTGAAGCCGGCAGCTTATCACCATTATATAATATAATACAGAAAAAAACAGGAACACATTAAAAGAGCTGGTTCAGTTACAACTGCAGCTGCTTTCTGTAAATTCCATCTTTTGAATAATAAAATTATTGGGCAATTAAAAGCAATTGCCACTTCTGTTTTCCTACTGATAAACGTTATAAAAACCCTTAGAACCACTGCTTTTTCCTGCTTATAGCAAAGATCATCATCATCACCATCCAGCAAACTGTTTTGCGTAGGCCACACTGGATTTGCAATGTAAGCTTAAAAAAAGAGCTGCAATAGGACCGGCTGCTTTCTGGTTACTTCTGAAGACCAAATAATCCACACTGCGAAACCATGCTATTAGAAATACGCTACCTTATTGAGCAAGTTTGCAATACACTGCATGGCATATGTTTTTAGTGAAATCTGTTGTCAAATTACGGTGCCAAATTCAGTACACGTTTGAATACGCTTAACTGAAACTACTGAGCTGAACGGTACACTTCTGGGCAAAATTTTCCACTTCCAACAGAACAGGCATCATTTTATAATCTTGAGATCTATTGCTCGACTTACCTTGCCTGTATGTACTGCACTGTGCAGGCCTGCAGCCCCGGAAGTACAGTACCGCCATTGCGAGTTACAGGCTGCAGGCTTTGTGCTGACTTCGTAAGGCCTCAGGCGTCAGGCTTGTCAGCCTTCATTTGAACTCCTCTTGGCCAGCCTGAAGCTCCCTTTTAGCTTGCCTAGTTGTACAGGCATTTTCCCCTAATGACCAGTTGGCTCTGTACAAGCAACTGGAGCAGGGCTGTGGGCCCGGGGGGCTCATGTGCCCAAGTGCCAGCAGCTGGGGGAACCGGGGATCCAGGATATGCACTTTGTATACATATGTATGTATATACAATATTCATCTGCCCACTAACAGACTTTCAGCCTGATGAGGTAGAGAAGGAAAGAAGTTGAGGCTTTTGGTCCTGTTAGTGTCTGCATGAGTGCTGAAAATTTCTGTCCGTGTTGAGCTGCTTGGAAAGCTGCGTGTCTGGGCACCGACTGCAGACACGTGTCCAGCCTCACCACTGCCTGGACTTGGGAACAGAGAGCTGTGCCCACCTCATCCCCACTGGGCTACCATATCCAGTGACCTTGAACAATGTCCAGTGAATAATTAATTTCAGCTTCTTTTTTTATATTTACTTGTTCACTAACACTTTCTAAACTTAAGCAAATATATTTTGCAGGAAGTTCTGAAGTTCTGTCGTCTTCTATGCATAAATTATTTGCTGCTACGCTGGTTCAAAACGTTTGTGCTGAAATGGAATAGGGCAGTATTTTCACAGGCGAGCGAGTACTTGTATGACTGACCTGACAGAACACATGCAAGGTAACGGTGATCAGCTATTATCAGTTCAGTAACAAGACCACTTCTTCAGCCATAGACTCTGTCAGTCTGTATGTGATAAATTTTGTCACCTGCAGTAGGGTGAAAGGTAATGTAAAATTTATTAGTACTAGATAAAAATAGAAAATCTTTGGATAAAAATTTCAGCATGTATGGCATAGAAAAGACTTGCTTTCCTCTTCCATTCCAGACTGTAAAATTTTCAACAACATTTTCAACCCCTTAGTCTAAAGACTGTATAATTTTTCAAACATGAAAAGTGATACAAAATACAGGGTAGTTGTAATGCAGATTGATAGAGCTCTTCTGATCATGGTAGGTTTTGTTTAATGACCAACTGATTGATTGAGATAAATGCAGAGCAAAAGCAAACTAAAAAGCTTGAGGTGCTAGTTAACTGATCACAATAAATTAAAATAAGTAACACTCTTTTGTGAAACTGCTAATGGATTAACATTGGCAGCTGTTTATGGGAGGTGATCCACTGTGAATATTTCAAAGATCTTTACCCCCTGCTCTAATACATAAGACTAAACTTTGATGTTCAGTATACAGAAATATAAATGAAATTAAAATTAAGACAATAAAACAAAAGATGTGGGATTTTCTTTAACAGTTAAAAATCTGTAGAACACCTTGGCTACTAAAAGAAATTGGATGTATAAGAAAAGCTGCCTCTTAGCAAAGTTACAAGGCAAATCCTTGTTCTGTACTTCATTATGTCCTAGCAGGAACTCATGTCGTGAGTAGGAAGAGGATGGCACCCATGACACACTAGCTGAAGCTGTTTCTTTACCATAACATCATAGGGAAAAGAGAGTTTGAAAACCTGTGCTTTCAACAATCTCCCAGGTTACTTCTGCTTCATGCTTGTGATACACTTATGCAATGAACTGTACATTTCTGGGTCAATGCAGGATTAAGTTGTGTATATATATTTTTTTTTCTTTTTAAATATAATAGATACTCTGCATGTCCAATCCCAACCTTTAAGTTTCAGATCAGATAGACACAGAGGGACTTACACAGGTATCTAACGTTGGAAAATAAGAAAAACAATAATTCTGGAGTGTCAAGTACATACTTTAGGATGACCAGAGACCACAGAAGTGACTGATTTCTGTATACTGCAGAGATGTGCTTGCTGTATTGCCCATTTCAAAGCAGCAGCTATTATCATCATTTACAGCTAATCTGCTAAAACAGACTACAAAGAAGTGTTGTAAAAGTGAAAACCACTGAATGTTACAGTCATTTTACAAGCAACATTTAATTTTACTATGTTAATGTGTTAAGCTGAACAACGCAAGGAAATGCAAGCAAATACTCATTGTATTTAAAGAGCTTCAAAAAGATCAATTATCTTTATAAGGATAAGAAGCTACTATTGATTTCAACAGTGTTATTCAAATTTCATCTAAGCAATGAAATGCACTGCTTTTTTTATTAGAAAGAGTAATGCACTATTCTGATACAACCCAATACTTAACACTGTTCAAGGGTATACAGTGAGCAGAGACTAGTGGCTTCTCTATGACAGGGAAAACTCTCCAACATCGATCCTTCTAACTGAATGGAGCTTAAAACAGATTTCTTTTTCAGCACTCCCTCAAAAAGACTGGCTAGAAGTAGTGCATCTCTAAAAGATGCAAGGAAAAACCTACTTATAGAATGCCAGCAATTCAGTATATTGGCCAGACTACCTGGCTGTGCAGATGTGTTTTCAAAGACAAAGGAAAATCACTTTCATACATTCATAAGCAACACTGTCGACCTTCTAAGGAAATTCATTGGCATCCAAAATACCTCAAAGGAGAAAAAACACTTGCTGGACTCCTAATCAAGCCAAGCCAGTCTTCACATATTACCAAAATTGTTTTCTTCCATATTGTAGTCAATTGAAACAGGTGATTTATTTAAAATCTGGCTTTTAAACCATTCCAAACCTCTCCACAGTTTGATAAGAACTTAAAGCAAGAGAAAAGAAGTTATTCATGGTTTAAAAGACCAGAGCTAGGCCTAGAAAGAAA
>VYZV01035749.1:14813-26766 GCA_013401275.1 Pandion haliaetus | reverse complement strand
CTATTGAACTGAATAGAGAACAATCTACACATGGAAGACATCTAAACTAACATTCCCTTACCTGTACAGCAAACCTTTAAAAGATTTCTTATAATACAGATGTTAACTGACTTACACCGTGTTTGTATTTCAGTCTGTTTGTATAATGCACTGCTAGAACGTCCAGCTCCTCAAAGACATTACGTGTCTAACTCTTATATTTTGGTATTTAAAACATAGCCAATTGGGTTAGTCAAGCAACTACTAGATAAAATACAGATTGGACCCTAGAACAGAGTAGAACTGAATTCTGTCATGCAAATATATATTCTCATCACTTTTGTACCCTGTTTTTCACCTAAGGAATATATTACATTTCTTTTACCAGTGACAGAGTAGCCTTTAAAACTGTGGCTTGGGCATTCTCCAAGGAGGTGGAACATGTGAATATGTGTGCCTCTAGCTGATTTAAAACTGAACCTAAATTTTTCACTTTCTGGGAATTTGTTCTAACTGGTACCTCAGCAGATCCAACACCGGGTTTACTGGTATACTGTACCAGGGCACAGCACAAGGCAACAAGCACCACCATGATTTGCTGGTTCCTTGCAAGATCTGCTAATTGCTAGTGCCTTCTTGCAGCACTAGAAGTGTGACAAAGACACAGCAGAAACAGGAGAGCAGCAGTATGTGATGAGGGAAAACAAAGAGGCAGCATGAAAAGACTAGGGTGATTAAAAAGGCAGTTAGGCACTGGGTACAGAGAGATTAAAAAAGAAAAAAAAAGAGGAGAAAGAAACAGAGTGATCAGAGGAAAAAGAATCTTTAAGTAGTAGTTCCACCAGCCCAAAGCAGACTGGCAACTGCTGAACTTGGCAATTACATAAGACCCAGCTGGAACCACCACCATCTGCCCCTGTATTCTGAAAGCAAAGCACAGCATAGTCTTCCATGGGTTATGGGATAACATAAAATATGTCCCAGCCCTGCAGTAATCCCTAGCTGTCCAAAAGTCCTAATCCAAATTTACAAAGCCACATGGAATGACACATTATTTTTACAGAAACTCTAGCTTTTGTTTGGAAGGAGTACAACCGCACCAGTGTGGAACTGCCACCAAGCTAGGAAATGTACACAGCTCAGCTGACCTGCAACAATGCTTTCAGTCACCTAGAACTTCAGGCTCTGGTTACTTGTGCTGCCTTAAATCTCTCACCACAGATTGTCCAGGCAGTGAATGTAATTCTTCTATGGTAGATGGCAGGCACCCAAGTTCCGCAGAGCAACAGGATTTCATGAGTGTATCTTTTGTTTGTTTCTTCTCAGCTACTCCTCTGGATCTCCACTCATAGTGGCTACTGCAAATTTCTTTCCTGAGCATCCATACAGAATGGGAAAATATGCTGGGGACTCCACGCAGGAAGCCAAGCTCCCGAAGCATTTGTGAATCTGGGCCTTTGGGTCAGGAAATTCCATGGAAACCATCATGTGCCATAAGCCTATGTGAAATATAGATTTTAGTGAAAAAAACAAAGAGTATGATTCAATCCTTGTGCATGCTGTTGACAGAATGGCAGTGTTCCTTAATGTATTGTATTAGAAAGAATTTCAGTCTGAAGCATACACATTAACAGATAGATGAGCTTAAAAACAACCTTGAAAAATAATCACGTTTTATTTTTCTTGTGTTGTCTGATCCCTAAAAAGCATCTTTAAAAATTTATCTTATATTGCTGAGATGAAGAAAACATGCTTTCAGTGATATTTGATTGCTCTTTGGTAGATAATTATTTGTTCAAACAAAATAAACCAAATATACTTTTCAATCCTTTGCTGCCATCTCTTGGCAAACAGAAGACAGTGAAAACAACCAATTTGTTGATACAAAATAACAATAAAAGCTAAAATTAAATGCTTGGTTTTATTACATGAAATGCATAATTATGTGTGATTACAGTTGGGTAATAGGGTTGACTGTATTTTTCCTCTTGCTACAACCTTAGATTACAAAAAGGGTGAGATACATGCTGAAAGTTAACATTCCCCAAATTTCCAAATGTTAAAATGCTTAAAGAGATTTTCTCAATACAAGAGAAAAAAAAAATGGATAAAGGGAAGGGTCAAGTTTTCAAGAGACTGAAGATACAGATGGCAATTTTTACTTTTCTCTACTAAAGCTTCATGGCAAGCCTGTATTTATTCCAATGGGAATTACTTACTGTACATACCTGCTTTTCAAGGTATCTATGTTTTTGTAAGCCTAGACAATAGACTTTAAAGCACAAAGCCTAGCTACACTCTAGCTAAATAGCCTAGCATGTGAATCTATTATCATCGTCATCATCATTATTACACTGAGCTTGACAGAAATATAGCTTTTTCTGTCTTTCCTTTTCATGAATTCTGAATCTGACCTAAATGAACAAGCACCTAAATCTTTACAGCAAGTCAAGTCACACAGTTACAAACTCTACATAGCAGAGACTGTAAGATAGCTCTAAAGAGGATTCAGGTGCTGGTGAAAAGAATAGTGTCAGTGCAGTAGTGCGGTGGGTTAACCCTGGCTGGATGCCAGGTGTCCACCAAAGCCATACTATCACTCCCCCCCTCAGCTGGACAGGGGAGAAAATATATAACAAAGGGCTCCCAGGTCAAGATAAGGGCAGGGAGAGATCACTTAACCAATTATTGTCATGGGCAAAACAGACTCGACTTGGGGAAAATTAACTTAATTTATTGCCAATCAACCAGAGCAGGGTAATGAGAAATAAAACCAAATCTCAAAACACCTTCCCTCCACCCCTCCCTTCTTCCCAGGCACAACTTCACTCCCGGATTCTCTACCTACCCCTCCAGCAGCGCAGGGGGACAGGGAATGGGGGTTACGGTCAGTTCATCACACGTTGTTTCTGCCACTTCACCCTCCTCAGGGGCAGGACTCATCACACTCATCCCCTGCTCCAATGTGGGGTCCCTCCCATGGGAGACAGTCCTCCAAAGACTTCTCCAGCATGGGTCCTTCCCACAGGCTGCAGTTCTTCATGAACTGCTCCAGCGTGGGTCCCTTCCACGGCGTGCAGTCCTTCAGGACCAAACTGCTCCAGCGTGGGTCCCCAACGGGGTCACAAGTCCTGCCAGAAAACCTGCTCATGGGCTACTGTCTCCACAGATCCGCAGGTCCTGGCAGGAGCCTGCTGCAGCGTGGGCTTCCCACAGGGTCACAGCCTCCTCTGGGCACCCACCTGCTCTGGTGTGGGGTCCTCCCCGCGCTGCAGGTGGATATCTGCTCCACCGTGGACCTCCATGGGCTGCAGGGGGACAGCCTGCCTCACCATGGTCTTCCCCATGGGCTGTAGGGGAATCTCTGCTCCGGCGCCTGGAGCACCTCCTCCCCCTCCTTCTTCACTGACCTGGGGGTCTGCAGGGTTGTTGCTCTCACATGTTCTCACTCCTCTCTCCGGCTGCTGTTTCTGTGCCCGCCGCAACCGTTTTTCCCTTCTTAAATACGTTATCACAGAGGCACTACCACTATCGCTGATTGGCTCGGCCTTGGCCAGTGGTGGCTCCATCTTAGAGCCGGCTGGTATTGGCTCTGTCGGACACAGGGGAAGCTTCTAGCAGCTTCTCACAGAAGCCACCCCTGTAACCTCCCCCTACTACCAAAACCTTGCCACGCAAACCCAATACAAGCAGATGTGACTTAGGTACTAACAGCAGACAGATGCATGGCATAAGCCATGCAGCTCTCATTAGCTCTGCGACCTCAAGCGTATGCAGTAACTATCAATGATGTAAAGACAGCCAGAAAAATGAAGCAGGAATAGGTTCTGATCCTATTTCAGGCTAGGATATAAACATCTGTGTTTGACTTTGATGGATAAACTCTAGATTGAGCCCAGAGAAGCAAAATGAAACAGTTAATATTGATGCTTAACCTCTGAAAATGGTCCTACTCTCTGCTGCTATTTTTTAGGTTTCTGACTAATCAAAAAGAATGACCATTTTGAGTTAATCAAATTACCCCAATCACAAATCTTAAAAGTATTAGGAATCAAGGTAGATGTCTTCCAAGTGCTAGCATTTCAGAATTAGACATTTTCTAAGGCACAGTTTGATGGATACATTTAAGGATAAATTGAAAGAGACAAAGGATTGGGTCAATCAGTTCAATTAGAATAATCTGCTTACTAAGTTTTTACAGTAACCTCAAGTGAGAGTTGTACTGAGATCAAGTTTTTGCACAGGCAGCAAGTCCTTTTGTCCTCTAAAATACCATCTGTTAGATTCAGAATAAAGCAAACCCAAGACCTCTACTGTCAGCAAAAAACCTATATATTCTGGTTTAGTTTTTATTAACTTCAAAAGAACAAATTCCTCTCAGACCACAAAAAAATAGGAAGAGGCTCTCCAGGTAGAAAACCCAGATTATATTAGTGCTGAAGTCCATAAATAAACAGCACATCCAAGTTGGCATGAATTTCACTACCACTCACACCCAACAAAAAGAAACCAATCCCGTCACCAATATTTCAATCTTGCAAAACAGGAAAAGTTTCCAGAGAGCGTACTCATTTGAATTTCATTTGGCTAACCACCATCAATTGGCACAGCCCACTTTAGCCAGTGTCAGTTAATAATGCATCACCACAGTAGCCTTATATTTAACCTAAATCTAAGAAAAATATTCCAGAATAATAAGAATTCTATCACAGGCATGCTTTTCTTTATGAGAAATTTACTGTCAAAGGAACACCTGAAATAATTCATTATGGTTGCAAGCTGCCCTCCCGCATGCAAGAATTCAACTAGATTTTCATATCATACATATGAAAATCTTATGGACAAAATAATGCCTTTGTTTCTAATTAATATCTTAAAGTAAAGATGGAAAGTGATAAAATTTGTTATCAGTTTTTCAGGTAGAAGATTTTATTTTTCAGAAGGCAGAAAGTGAAGCCAGTTACTATAGTGCCATGATGCTATTTGCAGGCCAAGTTACCAATGAAACCCAAAATGCCTTCTGACTTCCACAAACTGTATTTCCCAGATAATTCCTAATGAGTCACACAAAACAGTACTAACTACTAATACTTCAAAAGAGTAACAAATGACAAATTGCCATGATTCTATTTCAAAATCCAAGTCCTCCTTTTTTTTAAAATACATGTCTAAGAAACATAACATTTAGGCTGGTTTTGTACTGAACTTTAGTTGTATTTCATTGTCTTTTTTATTTTTCTGCTAGAATACTTAGAAAACAGGGAATTTACTATTCTTTTAATTGACACCAGATGGCACTGCAAAAGATGAACCGTGATAAATACTGAGGCCTCAATACCTTCCGCTTTGAAACTAAGTTTGAAGCCATGCATACAACTGCATTTTGAAAGTATGGAATGCACCATATTCAGATTTAGTATGTACAAAGCAGCTGCAAACAAACTTGACAAAGCAAGGTGATGAATTAATATCAAAGCTACATTTGTGGAAAACCCCAAGTGCTAAAAAGACATCTTTATATTCTGAAGATGCCCATATGTAATCTGATTGTTAAATTTTATTCCAGAAAAGTTAACTTCTATTTATTTTACATTTAATGTATTTATAATTAGCTACTGTGTCCTGGCTATGTTGCCCAGAAATACCTGCAGATTTTTCTTAAAAGTGTGCAAGAAACCTGAATAATTGCTTACGGTATAGATCTGAGCTATGAACACCTGTCAGAAGTGACACCTCCTGTTTTAGGAGATTTGCTCTCGAAGACTACTTTCACTTCCAGTTTTCACTTTCTTGCCTAAATGAAACTTTCAGTAATCCATCTGGATGTCAGAAGAACAGTTAAAAGAAAGACAGCTGGATTATCATATTTGCTCACACACCATAATTTGCCAAGTTTATGTAGACTGTTAATACAGAAACGGAAAGAAATTCAAAAAGGAGACAATGAACTTAGACTTGCTTTGAAGAAAATCAAAGGTATTGATATCGGTATACTACTCACACATAGCCTTACCTCCACTAACATACTATAAGCATAAACCCTTACCTAAAATGATTATTGGCATTATCACCACTATTGTCATCAGAAGAAGGATCTATCAAAGGCCAAAATAGCTGGGGAACTTAACTAAGCATTAGCAAATAAAAATGTAGAACATAAACTAACAGTGCTTGAGTTTGATAGAACCTGGAGAAAGCTGCTTTGCTTTTTAGGTGTTAAAAGGCAGTCTTTGTACACAGGGTACCAGCAATAAATGTGCTTATAGGATATACAGGGTTAAGGTCATGTGGCCTCTTTGAGAATTTTACTGAAGAATTTTTGTCATCATTTCTTGTCTTAAAATTGCAGACTAGAGGAAATACACATAAATACTTTGTGGTGTTGAAATCCATTTTTCTGACTGTATTCTTCATCTTCTTTTAATGCTTTCCGATGCATTGCAAAGTCTGGCTATTGCAGCAGGTCCAAATGATGATGTGAGTTAAATGACACAGCTGACTAATACTCAGTGCAACTCCTGCAAGTTGCTTAAGATGGTAATTTTATTTATTTCTTCAAGACTACTCAAAGGTATAATCATTATGCCTTATATTGGCACAAGTAAGCCTTTGCTAATGTTTTCATTAAATNTTTTTTTTTTTTTTTTTTCTGCATAGGGCCAAACCCAAGTTTAATCCTTAATACATTTAGTAATCTGTTTTAAAGACAGGAATGCATTACTGTCCACAATGAATGCCCAGTTTGTACAATGAAACTAAAGTAGAACTGCTACTAATGACTATATGTCAGTAATAATTTAGAAGTATGCATCTTAACAACCCCTTCACTTCTCATGAATTCAGTAGCTGCTCTCTCAAGGTACCTTTTTAATATTACAATACTCACCAGAAAACTAATTCTGTTACTGTGAAACAGACGCCTCACATTTCTTATTCAACCATTCTACTACACAGATGACATAACTTCAAGAAAAACAGGACTGACTACACAAGATGCATTCAGTCGCAGGTTTAAAAAGTAAATTTACCCATTAGGAGGTATCATCCTCTCTAAACTTGCAGAGCTATACTATCACACAAATAATCAGAATTAGTAGCATGAGGATAAATCAGAAAATTTACTTCCATGTCTTAAGGATCACTATAAACATGATTGACCATTTCAGAAATGAAAGGAGTATTCCTTCCTCAATATAAGGGGGTTTAAGAGGCTAGAATTTTCCATGAGATACATTTATGTCACTCATTCTTGTGATTGCCTAACGTATGTTTTAAACATTAGCCAAAGATGTTTAACAGATTTTATAAGCTATATGTAAATCAGTTTAGCCATGAACTAGATGAATGAAAACAGTCTGTAAATAGAAATATTTTGTTCCAGATGGGGGTAAGCAGGATGGAATGAAACCCCTTATAATGGTGGGGAAAGAACGAAGAAGGAGGGAAAAAAAAGTAACCAAAAAAAGGACCCAGGTATAAAAACAAAAACAAACAAAAAAAAGTTATTCTACCTAGCCTTCAAACATTTAATTATAATTAGGACCAGCTAACACAATGACCACAGAAAAAAGATACAATAAAATGTGCCACAGGCCTAATGATGAAGTGTGCGAGAAAAACCATTAAACTTTATCTCAATTAGGCCCATTAATATCACACCAGCCTACTATGCCCTACAGCCTACTGGAAAATAAAAAAATTAAAGAATCACAGTGACAGCTTCAGAGCTCTGTGATCATACAAAAATGCTAGGGAAGAAAGGAGAATGGATAGATGAGTTTAACTAGCTTTAAAAGAAAATAGAGACAATGAAGGAAATAAAACAGTCATCCTATATATTGACTATTTCCCAACTGTAAGAAATTCTAGGCCAGATTCTTGCCTCCTATAAACCAACTTTTCTATTCTTAATGAAAGTTTAAGAAAGATTTTGATAGTCAGACACATGTCCTTGAAGCAACTGAAGTAGAAAAAACGTGTGGCAGCAGTACAGTGTTATTAGCACTTCTCATTAAAATGGAAAAAAGAGAAAAAAAATTCTTTCTATTATGCATGATACCAACATACTGCCAACTACCTCAAATATGAGGCTACAGACATCCCTGGAACCTTCTCATTGCCATCTTCACAACTACCAAAGAATTTGATTCATGCTGTATGGTGGTGTGCTCCCCACCCACTCCCCTCCCCGAACCTGACCTGTATTTCCCATAATCCTGCACAAGCAATAACCACCAGTGGTGGTCTGGTTGTGATGGCTGCATCTGGTTGTGATGGCTGCATCCAGCCCAAAGTGGATTCGGGGAAGACAGATAACAATGTAATAGTCAAGGGTTAATTTGAGCAATGCGCCCACCTAAGCACACTGCTGGTCGACGTCTGACTCAAGCCAAATTTGGAAGAAGCTAACATCTGTAGTCAGTATGCTAATATGACTATGAGTCCATTATCTTACCTCATCACTAGTGGACAGGCCAGGGCCCGTTGAGCTCTCCTGCATGGCAGCAGGCGGCACACCAGGATCCCCCCTTGAGTAGGGACGCCTCTCAATGTTACTCCTCAAGGTTAAGAGATTCCTTGCCACAACAGATTCTTGGTAAGTGATTAATAGCATGCCAAACTTTGAAATCTTAGCTAAGTGATATAAAGGATTCATCGCACATATATAATCCTTTAGTCATAAGCCACTGATCGAGTCTAGGACTGTCTGGATCCAGCCGCACCTGAACTCCCCTCTGAGAAGGAGTTTAGAATGGAAGGGGGTCCTTTCTGAACCTCATGACTCAGTGGGAGGGTCTCTGACAGCTTTGTCTGACCTCATCCTCTATGCAGTAAATATCAAGTGAACCTTGTCTTGTTAAACCACTGTCACATTTACTATCAAACTTTGTTAAATCACTGTTTTATACCAATAAACATATTGCTACTTCTCTCTCACGAGTGAAGTGCATCACTCCATCCGTGACATGCTGCATGATTTTAGGTTATGGTTTTACTGAGGTAACCTAATTTTCCCATCAGAAATTCTGTGAAAGATAGCAAGCTATACTTTTTGGTATATAAAAGTACCTACCCTTATGGTATAGAGTAATTTAAACATAGTCCATCATACAATTCTCCCCATCTTTGTGTAGCCCACATAATCAATGAAAACAAGCACAATGGACATTTAGTCACAATGTAAAATATTGAAAATATCAAGTAAAAGAGTTGTTATATTTCTGATAGATAATGAATTACGCTAAGTAGAGCAGAATAAATGACAAACATTAATCCCTTCTTTTAACCTGAGGGGAAAATAAAATATCATATTTTTTACCAAACTCAACTCCACTGAACTTAAAAGCTTCCATGAATTTATGGGCTTCAACAATCTCATGGAACATTTAGGCAAAAGTTGCTTTATATAGTGCCTTTGTAATACTTCCAAAAATAGATGATAATCAGAAATGCATCCCAAATATTGTCCTTCTATCAATTCATTCAACATTCATTCTTTAGCACATATTCATGAGATTCAAAGTCGAATTATAACTGCAAAAGAATAACCGCATCTTTTAAGTAACAGTATTTCCTTCTACCCCTTGACCAAAGTAGGGTACTTCTAAAACAAAAAAATAAAATCTCCATTGTCTGGCAGGTTGGAAGTTTGCGGGATGTTCGAGATAATATGCATACACTTTACTAATACATAAGAAAAAACGATGAACAAAGGGAATTTAATTATTCTGTTACCACTAGAGAATAATCTGTACATGAAAGTAAAGCATTTCAGTAGAAAAACATTTTTTCATGTTTTGTTTCTTCCATCCATTAAAAGCACTGGTCAGTATGAACTACAACAGGGGATGTCAGATGGCTAACTTAGAGAAATGTATCCATGTACTGCAACTCTGCCTCTTCACAACATTTCTCCAATTATGGATGATAACCACAATCCTTCCTCTTTGCTGCTTGGAGGAAAAACTTACCTACTTCATTTGGTCCAGCACAACAGGTAAAACCCAAGCAGTGCAAAAGAAAGTGCAAAAGAGTTCAACTAACCTGAATTCCCTAAAAAAGACAAAAGAAGTACATACATGCTGTGACAAACAAAAGTTCCTTTGAATCACGAAAGGGGTTCATTGTTTGGAAGAATCAATTCCACAGCGAACAAGATCCTTGTTTGAATGTGCAGTGTTTATATAACATTAAACACGTCACACTTTTATATAACATAAAACACGTCACAGCGTTTATCACACATTTAACCATGGGTATTCAACTGATTCACACCTTATAAGAAAATATTAAATAAAATAAAAGCATTTGTGGTGCTTACTTGAAAGCAACTGTTGTGAATTCTTGTAAAAAGTACATGCCAGCTGTAAATCTATTTGGAGACCTCATCCCTGTTGGTAAATTATCATGCAAGGTGTGTGTGGCAGATGGTAATCAGAAGGCCTTGTAACAAGTCAACTAACCAGTCTGCTAGCTTCTTAAATTTCCAAACAATACAGGTGGCAAAAGCTCCCCATTTCTAAAATCTGCTCTGGCAGCCTTTTCCCCTGTCAGCAAGCTACTTGCAAATGCTTCTCACCCGGTAATGTACTTGTGAAACAAATCTGTTGAACTGGAAAAACAGACTGGTTTATTAGTCAAGGAATGGGAGAGGTTGAAGTTCACATACAGTGAAAAAAGTTGGAACCACACACTGGGCTTAAAACATTTATTTTCAGAAGCACAGATAGAAATAAGTTAATTTTTGACATGCCATGCCTTGAAATGCAGCTTATGAACAGTGGAACTATAAAAAGTGCAGTCCTATTAACTCCCAGATCATTTTGCTTTTGGAACAGTGGAGTTAAGAAATACAGAACTAAATTAGAACGACTAAAGTGGCATTTAGCCCACTCCCAACAAATTTCAAAGCTTGCTAGAAAATGAGGATTGATCTCCTTGATTTGATTTCCTTAATTTGCTCTAGCAGAACAGGTAAAAACTCCAGGAGCTGAAATTATATATAATGATATAGTAAGATATGATGGTGCAAAAGAGGCTTTAGTTAATCCCAATTGTGTGATAAATAGTAGTCACATGGTGCTGCAGAGCAAATGCTCCTTTCAGACAGAGAAGGACACTCACTGCTTGAAAATTAGTTCTATGGTGACAGCAAATGATGACTCTGAACAGCAAATACACACTTCTGATTCCTGAAGCAGAAAACAGTTAATGAGAAATGGAGCAATGTGACTATCACATACCTCACCTCCCTGTTTCTTTACAGAAGCCTGCAAAATGCCAAATATTTGTCAGGAAACTCTTCTTCCTTATTACTTTACATAAATCCCAGCCAAAGCCTTTTCTGCACCAGTTCAGCAGCACTGGTGATGATAAAAAGAGTCATTTGGTGGAACTGGTAACAACCAAAAGGAGTGAATTTTGCTGCAGAGATGTTCTGCAATCTGCACAGGATCTACTGGCATTCTTACCAGACTATGGCACTTTCTCTTTCTCTGTAAAGAAAAAACTAATCTTTCAGAGAAAAGATTATGCATTTATCTCATCATGAATCTCTTTTCACTTGTTTAATGGTTTTATAAATGGTGGCAATGTTTTCTTGTGCTAAAATACATGTAATTTACGTACATAATGCATAAACATAAACGTTTATGTATCCACACAATTCTAGACTTCTATGAAAAATGAAAAGCAACAATTGCACAGGGGTAAAGAACATTTTGAGAAGTAGAACGTGTCTGAAGATTCTTGCGGAAGTTTGACAAAAGGACTGTCCTGAAATCAGTGGTACTGTCACATAACCGAACAATTACGTACAAACAGGCTACAGTGACTCCATGTCCTAGGTTTGGCTGGGATAGAGTTAATTTTCTCAAGAAGCCAGGAGGGGACACAGCCAGGACAGCTGACCCAAACTAGCCATATTCAATACCATATGATATCATGCTCAGTATATAAACTGGGGGAGCTCATC
>VYZV01035747.1:250782-262826 GCA_013401275.1 Pandion haliaetus | reverse complement strand
ACTATTTGTGCTCCTGATCCCTTAACCATTCATCCCAAGCTAAGGCCCTGAAGTCTCTCTTGATTGCCCTTGAACTTCTTGTTGCAACTTCATCACTGCCTATCTGAAAAATCAATAATGGATAATAATCTGAGGGCTATCCTAGGGTAGGAAGCTTTCTCTTCACATCTTTAACCACGGCCCCAGGNCATCTTTAACCCAGGCCCCAGGAAGGCAGCAGACTTCCTTAAGAAGTGGGTCTGGTATGCATATTGGGCCTTCTGGTCCCTTCAGAAGGAGTCTCCTATGACAATGACCCATCTTTTTTATTTTATGGAAGCGGTTTTGACACAGGGTGTGGGCTGACTTAACCTCAGTGACACCACCAAGCTAGATGAACCGTCATCCTCGTCATTGTTCGGTTCTACTTGGCAGAGCCTTGTACCTCTTTATGCCAGGGCAGCCGGGAAGGTGGGTAGTCACAGAGGAGACGCACTTGCTGCGCCAGGCAGGAACTTATCGCCATTGCCCCCTATCCCTTGAGTCACCGTGTTCAGCCAGGTGGAGAGAGGTTAGGGAATCCCTCATATCATGCGTCCTGCCTGCCGGTCGCGCCTGTCCCAGCGAAGGCAGGGTGCGATTCCAGTGGTCTCTCTCGCACTCCCTGATACTCGTCAACCCACTCACCTCCTCCCCTAGCCCTGCTACTAAGCAGAGGAGTTCCTCTCCCCGGGCGCACCTCCCATGGTGTGCTCACTGCTGCCATCCCGTCCGGGCGTAAGAGCGGGGCACAGCCTGCAGCCCGGCACCGGGGTGGCGGCATCTTCCCACCAGAGCTCGCTCTGGGCAGCTGGGTCGCTTGTGGTGGGTGCAGAGCTTAGAGAGGCCGTGGCTTTCTGCCGGGTGGGTAGCGTTGCTCCCTGGTCAAGCTGGCCGAGGTTCGGTGCCCTTCCTGTGCGCCAACTGCCGGCCATGCCCTGGTCGCTAGCACTGTCTAAGGGCTTCTTTTAGATGTGGCGGGGGGCTTGGCCGCCATTGCTGCTGGTCCAGCCCAGGTCCTGTCAGCCACTGTCGGGTGAGCTGTGGGCTCCTGGGGGCTCTCTGACCTCCTCCTGAGGTTCTACCAGTTCAGAAACTGCCCCCCCAGTGCATTTGTTAAATTTCACAGCTGTAAAGGAACTGGGCTGGTTGAAAAGCCACTCTTTCAAACCCTGCTGGTCATAAAGCTGCTGGGAGCTTTTGGAATATCCTGTCTCTTCTTCTCAATGCTTCCTTTTTATGTTTCTTTTGAGGCCCTAGACAAATATTGGCTTTATTATTAAGATTCACAGCATCACAGAATATCTCAAGTTGGAAGGGACCTATAAGGATCCCTTCCTAAGATAAGCTTCTCCTTCAGTTTTACTCCATCCTTATGTATGTGAAATCCTATAGAATTAAGACTTGAATTTGGCTTGGAAAATTAGTACAGTATAGTTGTTTACCTCTGGGTTGTTCCTGAGCATAAGCATATGCAGCATACACGCTGGTTTTGCTATGTAGTTTTGAAACTACACTTCCCTGTATATTTTTTTTTTGTATAAAGGCTGAAGGGGCTATACAGTGGGGCCTGAAGTATGCAGTAGACCATGTTTTTACATCCAGATTTCTTTGCCTCCCGTGTATCCTTGTATTGTATCAGAATTCAATTTGATGTGAATGAATTAGGGAGGAGGCACAGGTTCCTGGTACACTTTTTTCATACCATTCACCTTCAGTAGAGTGCAGGTAAATAAATGTATTTCTCTGCAGCACTGTATTGCAAAGGTGCAGAGCATTTAAAATGGTGTCAAGGGAATCCAGTTTGGAGGGTTGAGACACCTAATTGCAAAAGAGTAATACTTTTAAGTAGCCATTTTAGTGTTAAAATCAAGCACATTAAAGGGTGCTCTTAGATCTCTCCTTTAATACATTTTCTCTGAAGCATGCCAGTACTTGTAAATGCATCTGCACTCTGTATGCACCAAATCCAAAATTGCTTTCAAATGAAAGCTCTTACAATACATTTTTAAAACATTAGTGATATTAAAATTCCATGTTCTTTGCAGAGCAATTACGTATTTTAACTGCTTTGACTTTTTTTTAAGCAAAGTGTTTAAATCTGAAAGCTAGTTGGGGCACAGAAAGAGTAAAAAGAAAACAAAATAAGAGAAAGAGGTGGGGAAAAAGAGCAAGGCTGGACTTCAAAACAAACTTACACCTTCAAATCCAAGACACAGAGTGAAACTGTCAGCCAGCCTGAGGAAAGTCTTAGGAAATGATACCTGAATCGCTATTTCGATCCTTCTCTCTTGAAATGTTATTGAATGGCATTAAAGCAGAAAAGAATGACTGTTCAAAAAATAATGGGGAAATATGTCTTGATAAAGTGTTCTTGCTTCACCAAAAACCACTGAGGGCATTCATACAGCTGTCAGAGCCCCCACACGCTATTTGCATATGTTTTCTAAGGTTCATTAGTTACTGAGTGACACTTCATCGTGCATATTTTGCATTAGATCTTCATTACTCTGTACTCTGGTTATAGGCAGCACTGGGTGTTCTGTAGCTCAGGACACATTTAAAGCTTGATTATGTTTTTATCTGGGGGGATTTCGTTTGTTTTCTGTTGTCTTTACAACAGTGATTGAAATGGGATTGCAAAGGTGTAGCTACAAACATTAGGCATGCTGCCCTGGTAGCGTGGCAGAGCCTGGTAGGCACCAATTCTGTCCTGGTTCTCCTCTGCAGAAAGTACTAGTCTGTTGTCTGAAGGGGTTTATGATTCACAGTAATAAATTTAAAACATTTTTGTCTTGCACATAGTATGTATGAAATCAGTCTGAAGTCATTAGTTGCTCAAAATGTTCTTCATTGGCTAAACGATGGAAGAATGTTTGTGACCATTTTAAATGTGAAAATTATTCTACATATATGATGGTCATACAGAAGCATTGTCAAACGTGCTTCTTGAGCATGAGAATATTAAAACTTTCAGGATTTTCAGAGATGGCTCACAGCTGCCTTTGAGAGTATATAGAGTGATGCAATGTTAGCATTGTAGCCTTTCTGGATCATTTTTAATATTGTCACCAAAATTAAATGTTCTGCCCTCAGCCTTCACTTCTGATAAATCAGTAATTAATGGTACATAGCAGACAAACAGAAACTGAAGCACAGAAAGATGTTAGTCTCCCTTTAGGCAAAGACAGATCATAGAACGTGCTGTTCTCCACAGTAGAGTCCAGTTGTGTCAATTAGTCTTAGACTTTAATTGCATTCAGCAGCACAGGAATCAGAGCTTAGCAAAGGAATTATGTTACATCATTTTTGCAGACTTCACAAAAGAGGCTGTTGGAAACCCATTACATGGTTATCTTCATGGTTCTGATGGTTATTTTCATGCACCTGTTGATTGTTTAGAAAGCCCTGTTCCACTGAAAAGCACAGATTGTGTATCGCAAAAAAACCCTTTCTTCTCTGTTATTCTGAAGCTTAGTAGATATATAGAGAGGTATTAAGCTGTAATTCAGTATTGAGTGGGGAGTTAATAATTTAACAAATTGCAATGAGATTGCTTTCCTACAACTTGGGACGTCAGGCAAAGCGTTGGTTAGTTTAGATTTCCAGTAATGTAGTGGACTTTCCAGGGTTGACTAAGCATGGAGAGTGGTAAGTGAAATAGATGTCCCTGTGGGCATCGAAGATGTACCTGTTCAGTCTCTAACACACCCATGAAGAGAAAATCTAGCTCATCAACTACCACATTATTTTTGCTGACACCTTACAACAGGCTTTGATATCCATTATTAGAAGGGAAGACAAGATGCGTTTCAAAGAAACGTCCTCTGTGTATCTACATATCTATTTAAATAATTGTTGGAAGATGTAGAAGATGTAACTGTTGCACCTTTAGCTTCTCTTAATGCATTTTCTATTCAGTGGAATGCACATCTGTCGGTGTGTATTTCTTTCCCCACTGTTTACAAAAAGGTGGCTGCATTGGGATATCAGTTGTGTTGACACAGATCTGTAGGGATTGTTAACTTCCTTGGCAGGGCTCAAAGTAATTGGAGCCATAGTCTAATCTCTCCTGTTAGGTGTTCATTGCTACTCCTGTTGGGGAAAGGCGATTATACTGCAGGCATTTCAATGCATTAACCCTTTCTTTTTCTTTCTTTTTTTTTTTTTTTAAGTTTTTATACAATGTCCCGTAAATTATAAATTTGTCTCTGAGATTTGGAACTAGATTTCTGCTTCTTTATGATTTCCTTTAATCGGGCATTAGCCTGATGGATCTTGTGAGTCCCAGAGAAACTGTAGGAATGTCAGTGTATGGGCAATAAATCACAAGTCAACTGCTTCCAGGCATACTCTTCCTACCAACTGACTGTGCTGAAACAACACTTGTTTTTAGAAGTGCAGCTTGCAGAGAAATAATTGTGTTCACGTAACCATGTACCATTGCCATAAAAAAACCTAAATACTTTTTAAGTCACTTGCATTTCTATATACTACAGAAGTAGCAAATAAAGATTCCTGAGCGAAGAAACTATATCCAAGGCAAAAATACTTCTAGAGGTGATCAGTGCTCTACTGTTCTTGAAAAATTGATCATCTGGAGCAAGTAGTGGGTAGATCTTGAGCGTCCAGTTGATAAGAAGGGAAAAATTTACCTCAGGCTTTGAAGGTGGGATGAGCAGAGATGTTCGAAGTCATCAGATACTGAATGCTGACCCAAAGAAAATACAGAAAGACATGTTGCATCGCTCACTAATGCTCAGAATATTGGAAAATTAATGGTACCTCCGTGCTCTCCCTCCACAAACCCTCTAAGCTATTATGTGTGGTGATTTTTCTCTCTCTTTTTCTTTTACCACTCTTTGAACTGCTGCATCTCTCAGAATACTTTGGAAATATATTAATGGAAAGTGATGAGAATATGAAGGTTATTATTATGTCAACTGTGAAGCGGCAAGAAAATTATAGAAGAATCTAGAAGAAGTAGCCATCATTACGTACTGGGAAAAAAAAGAGGTTGAATTGTGTAATAGGGGCAAAAATCTCATTTAGTCAAAATTCCTTTCAGAAGTCTTTAGCAAGACATCTCTTAATGTGAATCTGAATAAAGTCAGATAGTTCATTTTTTTTTTCATTTGCTACAGTACTGAATTCATTATGTGGTGATTTCTTATTACAAATTTAGACACCGTGAAAACAGCTAATCAGAACTACAAAGACAAGATTAATTGGTGTTAATTTCCAAACATTAGTGTTGGAATTTACTTGGCTTAATATGTCTAGACTTAAAATGATAGGAACTAAGTTGTAGTGATGGAAAAAAATCAAAATAGATCATTTTTATACAGGGTAAATGAGGGCAAAATTGGTTAAGTAGTAATTTCTGGGTTGTTTTTTTTTTTAAATATTCAGAAAATTGCTGAAATGGTTTTGCATCTTATTTGTGTTCTTTCAAAATCACTGACTTGATCTACTGACATAGGAGAGCAGATCTCAGATTTTTTAAGGCAGATATTTCGAAGCTGTCATCTTGGCCAATGTACAGTGATAGCTCCTGAGGTTTTTCCACTGCTTCTGCCTACCATTTGATGAGTCCATCTGCATTCATTGCAGTCCTTTAGCTTTTAACGTTCAGAAGCTGGTAAAGATCAACCCATGATTCTGCCATAAAAACAGCTGAAAGTGGGAAGAGAAAAAACAGTTGAATGTCAGAGCTGCAATCTTTTTTTACGCTAACGGCGTTTCTTCAGAATAGCACAAAATGGAGAGAGAGAAGTCTGATCTCAGGCTTGATACTACTTATACTTAGAAATGATGCAAGTTTTATGAAATCTCATCACCATTCCTGCATCTCCAGGTAACTTTTGAACTTGTTGAATTCACTAGGTGATGGAAAAGAGGAGAAAGTAAAGGAAGAACTCAAAGAACCAACATGAAGTGCATGTAGAAGGGCCAGGGAAATGCAGGGAAGGACCTGGTAACTACTGTAGAAGGAAAATTAAACTCCAGCAGTTGCATTTTCATTTGTGAGGAAGATGCCAAATATCGCTTGCAGCTTGGTGAGGGTGACCTCCAGGAATATGCCTGCAATTTGTAGAAACTCTCAAATGATCCAATATATAAAACTATCACTGCAGGGATAATCTTTCTAGATTTCCAACCTCAGTCTACAGGGAGGGGAAAAAATATGGCAACTAATACAACTTTGAAATGTATTTATAGAATCAAAAACTTCTTCTGAGATCTCTGTTACTTTCTTGATTAGATATGGGAGAAGCAGATTTAGGGTTCTGCTGATGGCGAATAGTGCACAGCTTATAAAGAGGACTGTCTCTGTAGTAGCTGCCATATGAATATGAAGTTTGGAGAAGATGGATGAAAATGTGTTTTACACAGCATTCCGCAGTAATCTGTGGAGAGACCCTCTGTTAAGTAACAGGATGCTGGTGTTATTTCTTCAGAGGAAAACTGTTTTGCTCTAATTATGAGGAGATAAATGAATTTCAATATGGATTTGGCTGAAAACAAATCTGAGGCTCCAAGCAGTCTACTGCAGGGTCCTCCTGTAGTATCCCAACTATGAAGTGATGTAAATTGCCCTCTAAGAAATAAGTTTGCTAAAATCTAAGTCCAAGTTCTGTCTTTCAGCCTCTACCTGCAAGAGGGCACTAAGAAGGTTAGTAATTAATGTAAGATGCATAGACAGTGCACAGAAGTAAAGTAAAAGAAGTTGCAATTAAAATATACTTTACTTTTGGGAGGAGGCATCCATACAGATATTTGCTGTCACTCCTCCCTTGTATTTGCCTTAATATCCTGCTTTAAGGAAGCCGTTCATCTGAGCCATAAGCTCTCAGAGATTCTTGTCATTTTTATGTGAAGCAAACTGAAATCTAATCAAGTAAAATCAATCTTAAGTTTGGAAATTATATTTGGTTTTTAAAATAATGTGTCCCCCCATCCTTCCAGGCACAAATGTGATTTAGCACATTTGATTTATCTTGACTGATCAATTTTAATAGGCTAGGTGCTTAAAAAACAAAGTGGCAAAAGTCTTAGGTAGTGTCTTAGCTTTAAGTTAATACACATATGGCACAGCTACCTTGTTACTTAACTGGTAACAGTTGCTGGGTTGTTTTTTTCTTTTTTTCTTGCAGAAAATGTTTGGTGGTTTTTTGTGTTGTGTTTTTTTTTTCTTTTTTTGTTTACAAACCTCACATTTAGTTTTTATACTTTATGAACCAATACTCTGGCGTTATAAATACGTGCATCAGCATTTTATGTTCTGTTTGATAAAGCTATTTACTGGCTGGGGGGAAGCAGATGTTGCAGGAGGAAAGTGGTCTTTTGAGCTGTAAAAATACCCCTGGATACTGAGCTCAGTAGGGAGTGAGAAACCCACTCCTACCAGCTGAGCATGGACTAGTGCTTGCCTCTGCAGTCTGCGAAGGCTCTCCTCGTGTATGTGCTGCGTCTGATGGGGGTTGGGGTCCCTTGTAACCCCCACCCCCCGCGGTTGTGTCTCTCCGTTAGGCTCAGAGTCTTCCAGCAGTGCTGGCTCCTCAGGATCACTGTCACGAATACATCAGCCTCTCCAAAGTGCATCTCTTGTCCCTGGGGTGACGGCCAGCTCTTCAGGCAGCGTGTCCTACCCTGAGAATGGGATGAGTGGCCAGGTGGCCCCCAGCAACACCAGCTATATCATTCTTCCACTTGAAGCTGCAGGGATACCGCCTGGCAGTATCCTTCTCAACCCGCACACAGGTCAGTACGATGCTTTCCTGCCTGGTACCACCCTTCAGTGTTTCCCATGTCATCTGGGGAATTGGCAAGTTTCTTGTTTCTAGAGATATTTGCCTTGAGGCATTTTATGAGGAAGCAAGTAGCAAATATACATAGAAATGACATGTGGCAGGTTGTTTTTTCCCATCTGCAGGCAAAGCTGGACTGGCTTTCTGAGGCTGTCGTGGCATAGCTGGTGGGAAGTGATACAAAACACACTCGTGCAGTCCCAAGGTTATTCATCTGGTAAAGTCCTGGCACTCCTTGACTACAGTGAATCCTCTGAGAGCCCATTAGCTTCAGTAAGGACAGATACTCTTCCATATTAAGCGTGCCAAGATAACGGTGCAACCAAAATACGATGTCAAAGTCTTAGAGATTGTGCTTAACAGCAGAATTTCAAAAGGCTTAAAGGCTGCATTTGAATTAGCGCTTCAGAGTTAATTTTGTTATGTGAGTCGTATGATTAGCAATTTTATTTAAATTGGAAGTTTTGTGATAAAAGCAAGTTGTAATCTCTTCAATTCCTGGTAGTTAGCACCACTGCAGCGCACAAAGGAGGTGCTTGCAGTCATCCAAGCACTGTGGACACTTCAGAAACCACTCAGCTTGAACTTCAGTGTTTGCTGAAAGTTTAAGGCAATTTGTTACCTCCTTGGTCCAGATGAAGTCCAGATCATGTTACGCTATTACTCCCCCCAGTATTGTACTGACAGCATTAAAAAGGTTCAGGGAGGTTGAGCCTGTGATGCTTCTTCAGTGATTTGGACTATTTCAGTGACCGTAACTAGCTGTGCTGTCAACCTTTGCTGAGTTATGCTGGGTTTAAAATAACAAAACCTACAATGAAATGTGTTTTCCATTATACTGGGAGCTGAGAGTTGAACTCCAAAATATTTTTTCAAAGTCCTTAATAGAGCATTCAGTAGCTTTTTATTTGTGGATTTTTGTTTCTAACCAATATTTTATGTAAATTATACCCCGTGTTCCAACATTTTGGTGCAAATCCGTAAAACTTATTTGTTGAGTCCACAGCTAAAAGTACTTTTTTTTTGTCAGAATTCAGTCAAGAAAACCTGAAAGTTGCAGCATTTAAGAAAACACAGCCTTGACAATCTATTAAACCAAGCTTTCCACAGATATTTAGAGGTAGTATTACCTGGGGCTGATCATTATATATCAGTGTATATAAAGTCAGGGAGGAGTTCTTGTTTGTTTAGTTTTGAATGTGCTAAATTCTTTCCGGAGAGGTGACTTGGTACCTTGCAAAAACTTGTACTTTTCTAATGCCTTTACTATTTATGTGTACTTTTTTCAAGCTATTACGTTATTGGCATGAGAGCCTAATGCTGTCAGTGTAAATGGGGATTTTGGATATTTCTTAAAAACTCAGTTAGGGGAGAGGACAGAATGGGAGGCGGGCATAAGACAAAACACATCATTATTGATTTACTTATTTCTGTTGTTCTGGTAGTTGACAGTTCATCTGTAACACTGGAATTTCTTTTTCAATACGGAAGAAGGCATTTTGTGTGCTATGTGGTCTGCTTCTGTACAGAACTCAGCAGGCATAGGCAGAAGTCATCCATAATTCAGGTGATAGGACTGAGAGAAACAAATGAAAGGAATCGCTGCTGCTTTGAGCCCACCAGCATCTGAGAGGTTATGCTCGTTCCTGGCCAGGGCAAGGATGGAGGCTGGAGCTCCCCATACTTACAAGCCAGAAGAGCTGTTTAAGAGGAACATCTCCTACATCTGTTTTGTCAGTTTAGCAATTTGCAGCAGCTAGCTCATGTTTTTCCCTGGTACCTAGGGGGTCTTTTTCTGCTATAGGTATAATGCCTTTCAATACTCTTGCTAGACTAGGGTGCCTCGTCTTCCCTCCTAGCATGCCTCATTGTCTGCAGAGACATCATTGAGAACTCCGTGTGTGTTAGTATGTTTAACATTCAGGGAGCAACTGGTTTTGTATATATATATATAATTCTGTGTTTCTTTCAAACAGTGTGTTTTGTTTCTGTAGCTCCCTTGTATATACATACATCATAAAGAAAATGGAGGGAGCAGATGCTTTTAGAGGCTGAAATTCTTGTCTCAGACATACAGCTTCATGCTGCTACGTGTGCTGGAAGTCAGGCTATACTGCAGTGTCTACTGTGTTTTTTAACATGCAGCAAAATACATGCTGCAAATCTGCCACTCTTTGGGCTCAGAATCTTTGCATCTTATTAGATTAACGTTACAAAAGAAGCTCCATAGGGAGGAGACTTAGATTGCTGGATGCTGTGATCAACTATCAAAGTGATGGATGCTGTCAGAAACATAGATGGAGAGAAGACAGTTTTAAAGAAGAGGAAAAAGGAGCTTTGTTTCCTGTAATGAATAGATTTTCTTTCCCTAAGTAACACCATTCTTTAGCTCTTTCTTCTCCTCTTGCAGAGTGGCTACTTCCAATCTTTTTCTCTCTTTTGATCGTAATGCCGTGTCCTTTAAAGATCTTTGCTTCCTTTCACACTACATAGTCACTGGCTGTGCAAGCCTCTAATGGCATCCAGAGATGCTGTCAGTATCTCTGTGCTCTGATTATACCTCTCAGCTCCTTCTCAGGTGTTGGCAATCCACACTTTCTTTTCCATATCTGCAGTTTCCGTTGTTTCCTCTCCTCTGCTTTACCCTTCTCCTTCCCCAGATAGAGAAGCTTCTTGCTTGCTTTGGGAAAACACCATTTATGTGTTACTCTCCGTTTTACCTGCTTCACCAGTCTGTTTTACCCTTTAAAGCATTCCTCTTGACATGTTCTTTGGCTTAACCCCCTTTGACAATTTAAGAGCATTTACATTTCATTCTTACTCCTTTAAATGACATTGCAATCTTTGCCCTTCTATCAGGGCCACAGTTCATAACTTACAAATGTCTTCCCTGTTACCATTTGATCTCTCCTTTTCATTTCTTATTTCAAGATTTCTTCATGAAAGGTCTTTATTTTTTTTTTTTTTTCCCATCTTTAAAAGCATTGCTGGACCTTTTCTCTTTCAGTTCTGTCATCCTTCGCTGAGCCACGGGAAATGCTCTGTATGGCTTCCCTTGAGTGTCTGGTGCAGGCTTCGGGAGCCTGTCACCCTGCTCGCCCAGTCTGACTTCCCGTCTCCTAAAGTACTTCTGGAGCCTGAGACTCCCAAATCTAGGGAGTCCATGCCATTGTCACCCAGTGTGTTCACAGCAAGAAGCAGGAAATCAGCTAGTGGACAGAACCGCCCCGTGCTTCTCTTCCACTGTGAGTGAGAGACATGCCCAGTATAATATGGCAACTTCATCCAGAAAGCCTTGATGCTTTAGAGAAAGAAAGCAAGGTTTCTTTAGCCAATGCTCCTCATACATTTCCGACCATGATTAATGAGAGGGAGGAACTGGAAGGCTGAGGAGTAGATAGAACAGGTAGAGATGCTTGTGCTATACAAATCAGAAGTTCATTATTTCACTGTTGCTCTCAGTTGCTGAATTCCTCCAGATCTCCCCTTTTATCTCAGAGATTCATACTTTACTTACCTACTTTAAATGTTATCATTTCATTGCTAAAATTCCTTTTTTCTCATGGAAACATCTGTAATTCCTTTGATTTATGAATTTATGATGGAAGTGAAGAGAGAACTGAGGTCATGGAAAGCATTTTCACTACAGAGAAATACCACTTCTTTTTTGTTTGTAAGACAATGACTTAGGTAAACTTTTTAAAAAAAAAACCAAAAACATTGCTTTTGCAAGGTTACTTCCCCCAGCTAAAATACCTGTAGCAAAAATAGTTCAGCAGCTTAGGAGAACTTTGGACAGAATTTGTCCTGTATCTAAGAGATCTTCAAAGACATCTTAAGTGTTTCTTCCTTGATAATTTCCGGTGCTGCCTCCTCTAATTACATAGGGCACAGCTCTCAAAAGTACAGCACTATGTTATTAGAATGTGTAAATAAATCAGTAACAAGAGTGGGTTTGTTTTTCTTCCTTTCCATAGAAACTACAGTGTGTCAGGAGTAGTTGTGTATGTTTGACTGGCAATAAAATGTATGTGAATATTCTCTACCTCCAGAGTTCAATTTTAGTATTAACTGATTCATCATTGAATGACTTCAAGTAACCACAGCATCTGAATCATCTTATAGCCATGGTAACCTTCCACTCATTCCTTGGAAAGTCATACTGCCAAAACAAGTATCTGCTATTTGCCTTGCCTGCAAGAAAAAAAAAAAAAA
>VYZV01035747.1:227431-239448 GCA_013401275.1 Pandion haliaetus | reverse complement strand
GTGGCAGAAGTCACAAGAGAAGCAACATTCTCACAAGCCTGTGTCCCTCTGCAGTTTGTTGATACCATATGCTGCCGAACTCTGTCAGGTACCTACAGCATCCACTGCAGCTGAAAATGGAAAATTTTGTGCTTTGAACTTGCCAAGGGTCAGTTGAAAACTGTTTAGCTCAAGTGTCTTGGTAACAGTGGTATAGCATGTATAGGAAAAATCTTTAGCTCCAGTCACCCTCAAACTTCCATGTTAGCCTACATGATAAGGTGATGTAGTACATGTTGCTTTGTAATGACAATAATAATAGAAAAAAAGAAGCCCACCTGGCAGAACTTGCTGACTCAGTGCCTACCCTCAGGTCCTGCAAGAAAACAACTATGATTTGTTTTTTGAACTGTAATTGTGTTCGCACCCAGTGTGAGAGGCTTTACAGGAAAACATTCATGTAAGGAAGGTTGTAGCTGTTAAGCAAAAGTGTGAATTTAGTAATAGTTTCTTACAAGTGTTAAGGGCATATGCACTCCATCTTTCCCTCTATCTCACTTCTATATATTTCTACTCCAGGCTATTCTTTGCTTCGAATTGACCATTTTCTCCAGAGTTCACTTAATGGTTCAACATGCTGTCTATATGTATTATGTTGATATGGAAGGTGTTGTTTACATCCATTTTTCTGCAGCATTTGATATTTTACTGTGATTTCTTTGGTGTATGCATGTAGCTTTTTATACATCCTGTATGTTTTTGTCTCTCTTAATTAAAATTCTTCTCCTGTTTCCTAAAGTATTTGAGAAGAAATCTGGGCACCGATAGCCCTTTTCCTAGCAAAGCTGAAAGCGAGCAGCAGTTCTTGAAGAGACACAATGCAAACCACTCCTCTTGATTACCGTTACCATTAACATGCTTGACTTGAACTCTTGCTCCCCTTCCCATTTTGTTTTATTTCGTGAATCTTTGAGCTTTAGAGTCCGTATTTAGCTGCTGTTCTCTTTCTTTGCAGATGCCAGTGTATTATTACCCATCTGGTCAGTACCCTACCTCAACAACTCAGCAGTACAGACCCATTGCCTCAGTTCAGTACAATGCACAGCGGAGTCAACAGATCCCACAGACTGCACAGCAAGCAGGTATTTACATCTGTTACTCATTTCTTCAGCTGCTCGCAGTGTCTTTGCTGGTGAAACCTATTGGATGTGTTTTGATTTTGAATTTGAACAGCAGAGGAGAAAGCTGGTTGCTGTTCTGTTTGAAAATACGGTGAAAATTACAAATCGAGAAACCCTTTGCTTGGAGATACCAAGGAGTGGAAGAGCGGAGGTTGTGTTCTCTGCCACTGCAGTCCTGCGTGCAGTGCCATGTCCTGAGCACCTGTGCTCCACGTGATGGGACGCAGAGAGAGCCGGGAGAGAACTGGTGTGAGCAGTCATATTGCATGTTCAAGCCAGCCAGTGCAGTTTGTCCTTCATCATGCAAACTCCTCAAACATTTGTAAGACTCTACATGGTGGACAGGTTTGCAGTGATGCAGAAGGGGCTGGTCGTGTTCCACCACCTTCTGCTCTCCCTGAGCCCAAGGAGCGGTGAGGTGGTCCGTGTGGTTGGTGCCCGCCGGCACCAGCTCCCCGCAGTGACATGCGGCTGGAAGGGGGGCCGTTACACTGTAAGAGAGTGAGTAGCAGGTCTCACAGTGAACCGGTCTCTTTTTCTGCTGTGTCATGCCACTTCTGATGACACCGGAGTAAGAGGGACATAGGCAGAATTGGGCTGGTACGTGTTGGGGGAGGGCAGGCGTGGTGCTTGTGAAGGGGTCGTCGCATTTCAAGGGAATAAACCGTCCTTCTGGGTTTGGACATTTTTTTATTAAGTTGTTGATTGTCTGTTTCTTTAGTGCATGCCTCCCCTCATAGGGTGTCTCAAAGAATAACTCCAAGGTGTATGTTGTTTCCCGGTAGGGCTTGCAATTACAGACATGCCAGGTAGGACAAAGTATTCATTTTTCTGTCTGGGTTTGGCAGAAACCCTTCTGAATGGCAAAGTAGGTTGCCTGCAAAGACATTGATACAAAAGTCTTTTAAGATGCGAGTCAAGAGCCCAGATATAAGACATGAACAAGATTTATGGGGCCATCCAGCCTGTCAACCTATCTCTGTAATGTGACTGCTGGCAATTTTGTTCATGCTGTCTCAGGCACTCAGGGAAACAGAGACACAGCAAATACAGCTGTAACTGAGCAATTCATTACCTTTTTTTGTTTTAAGCTGTTCTGTGTTCTAATAAAATTGGTGGTGTTTTGGTCAGTGTCAGTGGTGGCTGACTGTGTCTGCTTTCATACCTTCATATTTATACATTCTTGGGAGAGAAGAGGGTAAAGTATTGCACAAAGGTCGTCTGTCTCTTCTAGCTTCTCCTGCCTGACAGTCTGGTACCATATTTATTATGTCTATATAGTGGGTCTTTGAACCTAAGTGCAAATCAACTTAGATGACATTATATGGGTCTACTGTGTTGTTATAAAACCATATTTATCAGTTTAATGCTACATCCATAGCATAGCAGAGATTATGGTAAATTAAGTGTACAAGAGATGGTCTGAAGCACTTGAGTGATGTTCTGGAGAAGATCCAGCTATTTGATCTTGAGGAAATCCTGGTTTTAAAGATCGTAGCACAGGAGCTGTTATGTTTGAGTACAGACAACACAGAGATGCAAATGCTAATTTTGTTTCTGTGTTTACTGCTTCCTTTTCCTTACATGTTTGGAAAACATGAGTCAAGGAGTTTGTGTAAAATCTCTAGCGCATCAATCTTTTCCCGCAATTCGCTCCTTCAGCTGCCTGCTCAGTTGGAAACATTATTCTTATCTCTTGTTTAAAAATGAAAACATTGTGACTACAGTTTAGACTCCCTGCTGTGGCAATGATTTGAAGCATTTAGCTGTTCTCAGATCTTGAGACTTGGCTCAGAACAGATTCCTCAAGCTGGTTCATTCCGTTGGGCTCAGATACATCCTTTCCCATAGTCGTCGTCCGAGGTTGTGATAGGTGTGCCAGGAAGCAGCTTGCAGTTTCCTACAGGTCTTTTCTTGGAGATGGTGTAATGATCGTTCAAATTTACATTCCACTACATCCCTTGGTATTTGGAAAATAACTAGCTTTCCAAAATGTCACACAATTTAGACTAAAATAAAAGAGAACTTAAAGTATAGGAAAGCATATTATTTATGCTGCAGATTTCTTGAAGGAGGTTCACTGTAAGCCCTGAGACACCAAAACCCAAAATGATTCAATGACAGTTTCAGGTGGTTTTGCGCCCAGTGTCTCTGCATCTGCTTTCCTTACCATCAGCCTCCCCACACACATACATTTTGCTCCTCGTGTGCCCTGTGGCCTCAGCCCACCTGCAAAATCCTCATGGCTTTTGGCTCCTCTTCGATGCCCTGTAGCTGCTCGCTGGGCAGGAGTCGGTGTTTCGCCACTGCAGCAGATTGACTGGCAGCACCTAAACAGAGCAAATAACTGCTAGCTCGTACTGCAGCCTTTCGACAGCAGGGGAAGGGAGCTGGGGCATCCCTCTGCTCTTTCAAGCCACTGATTTTTATGAAACTTTTAGAAATGTCGTATCTTTGCAGCTTTCACCTCTCTGTCGAACATGATAGAATTAGACGATGAACTCAAAACATTCCTCTGGGGGTTGTTGAGGAAAACTGGCAGAGTAATCACACTCGTTTTCTTTCAGAAACCACTTTTAGAAAAACAAAACACACAACCACCGAAAAACCTTTTAAATCTTCCTAGAAACTTGTACATGACTGGAAAATAGTAATCAACGAGCGAGTGTTTCAGACTGCGGTTTCCCTTCCCATGCAGACTTAGCTTCAGATCAGCACGGGAGCAGGTTGTGCAGGAGCTGGGGATAACTAGCAGCAGGAAAATGAAGATGTGAAGGAGAATAATGCTGGTGAAACAGAACGCAGGTCAGGATTATTGAGGATGGGAAGTGGGGGAACAGATGGGAAAGAGGCTGATGAAAAGATGATTTCTGAAATGGTTTCCCCAAAGACCTCGCAACACTTGCTGCTGCTTCGGAGGGAGGACGGCTGCAGTGCAGGCAGGCCCGTGGGACCCCAGGCTGTCTGCCTGTACCTGCCAGCTGGCTCGTACGGCAGCGTGAACAGGGAGGCAGCCTCAGCATGGCAGCTCAGAAAATCTTTTATTAAAATAAAAAAGTTTGCCTGCTTGGAAGAACTTGTGGAAGCTTTCGAAGCAGCAGCAAGGAGTTCAGATCTTACTTTCCCCGTTTTGGGCTGCAGAGGTCAAAGTTTGATCTAATGCCAGCAATTTGTTTTCATTTTTCTTAGAAAAGGTCTCGTCAGGAGCAGAGCGATATTGATGACTTTTACAGTAAACAGCTAAAGTAAAATGTCAGCCCAACATCTGTGGTGGCTAAGGAAGCCTGTACTCTCTCGTGGCTCTGGAAGGAGAGCAATATTAAGTTAAAATGGCTCCAGGGTAGAAAAAAAGATGAGCTCACCTAAAATTAGATTAGAGCTCTGGCAGCAATAAATCATTTGGAGAGTAGGATGAGAACTTTTTTGTGCGTTTATTCAGATTTTTATTGTTATTTTTTTTCCCTAAGTGCTGGCTTGTATGGGAACATAAGTGACCCACTTCTGACAGAAGCCTGGTACAAAGAGAGTTGTCCACGAAGATTTTATAAAATCCTCTGCCATTTGAATTACGTTTGCTTCTGGTCAAGCCAAAATGTGGTATGTGATGGCGTGGTAGCATGGTCTGTAAACAGAAATGCTTTTATTTCACTCAGATACATACCATCTTTGCTCTTCTTCATTATGCTGCTTCTGCCCTTTTCTTGTGTCCAGTCCTGCACAGTGCAAAGTTTTTCAAAGTGTTGCTATTGAGTGGGGTCAGCATCAAGGCGGTGTCTGTCACACCGTGACATGCGTGTGACATCGTAGGTGGATTCTTAGGGTGTGTTCAGGCAGCTGTTCTCAAAACCAGTATGCTCATTTTTCAAACTCTTCGGGTATGTTGCTGTTACTCATTTCTGCACTCTATAACAGGTGATACTTGAAATGCCCAGTTCTGTAAACACACAGAAGAAAATATTATTTCTGTATTCTCATCTAGCAGTAGTCTATAAATTGCACTTCTAGCATCATCAGTATTTCATTCTTCAGTAATTCTCTCTATATTGATAGTTTCAAAGGCTTTCAATCCTAGTTACTGTGTATGAATAGAAGAAATAGAGATACATTAATGATAAATCAGTAATGATTTGTATTTTGCCATGACAGAAGAAATCAGCAATGTGTTATTTCATATCTGTGTCTCTATTTTCTTTCATTATAGCAAGTGGTGTGCGCTTTGAGGATTTTTTGTCTTTTAAGGTGCTTCATAAACATGAGCTGGATAAGTACATGAGTATTACTTTGGGATATGCAACTGGTCTTATTGCTGTTCACAGATGAACAAGCTGCAACAAATTACATGATTTTTTTCCTACTTTGGTTCATTGTTGTATGTCTGCCTCGTGTTCCAGATAATTTCAGAGTGCAACAGAAATTTTATGGATAAAATAACACTTAGATTCTCATTTGGGCCTAGTTCTAAAAGGCAGTTAGCTTGGTTTATCATACAGTTGTAAGGTAAAAATCTGTGACGTGTTTTGCATCAGTAATGAAGATATCTTTTGAGGAGATTACAGCTAAGACCTACAGTATTTGGTTAAAAAAATCTTCCAGCCAACAGTTTACACTGTAATATTTCCAGAGAAAATAAGGTGGTACTTGGTATAATTGGATGGTCTGTAATTCCTGCAATTAATATAATGATTTTAGGATTTCTCACAGACTTGAAAATCAACAAATGTTGCCATTATAACCTGTTTCAATGCCCAGATAGCATGAGAAGGCTCAGATTGCATAGGAAATCTCTGCCTTTTCCTAAAAGCAGTATAGTTGGTTGTGTACAGTAGGCAAAGGAAGTCGTTGTGTGGAGAAAGTATATATCTGAACACTGCCTGGATCTAGAATCCTTTCTTAGTAAGTATACATGCATCTTCTGTAAACAGCAAATGTTTGTTTTGAAGGAAAGGTAATATTTGTGATGGAGTACTGTATTATTAGCCTTTACAGCTTCCAGTAAGGAAAAAGAGGTAATTGTCTCCTCTTTAATGCATCTCTGAAACAAACTTTAAGTGAAGATAACATGTACCTTAACAGAGTCCATAAATTTCTTAAGGTAGAATTCAGAGTCAAATTGACAATGAAATACTGAATTTTTGCTTAATTTAATCACTTAGTTGTCAGCATAATTGAAGAGTGTTATCTTCCAGTCTCTTTCATTGTCTTTGTCTTCTGAAAGCATTTGTCACTATAAACTGATACCGAGAGAAAAAAAATGGGGGAAGGGAAATGTGCAGCACTAAAAAAAATTGGTTTGTTATCATGGTCATTAGAGAACCTTATAAAGAAAGATTGCCACTTTCTGCCTTCATTAGCAACCTGACAAGAGCTCATGGTCTATGATAGATTTGTTTGCATAATTCCGTCTATAATTTCTGTGCTTCTATAAACATAAACAACTTCAATTTTTAAGTATCTAATTATCTGAAGAAACTATTTCTCCAACAGTAATTGCTTACTGCACTATTGGAACAGATTTGTACGGAAGGTGTCCATCTGTGTTTAATGCTATATTATTTTTCATTGGATACTGCTGCTCCTGAAAAACACTGCAAGGGATATGTGTCTCATTTTTACAGGGGCTTGACAGGAATGGGAGGGACAGAGCCCTACTGTTTTGTTTTAAGTGCAGTGCTACGTTCATTAATGATGATGTAAGGCTTTGAAATTTAAAAGCATTTTATGAAATAGTAGGGCCAGACCAAGAAGGAGTTTGCAGCAATTGCAGTAGGAGGACTAAGTTCAAAATCATGATCTTGAAGTGATCCACACCGACATTATTAGTTTCTTTCCAAGTATTTTATGTTTAAGTTGCCCAGAAACTTTAAGCTTTACCTACAAGCGCTTCCATTTGGACAGCACTGAGTGTCTCAGACCATGAGCTTCTGCAAGGCAGAGCGCAGCGCCCCTCCTGCCAGCTGCCTTAGGGACTTCTTATGGCTGTGCCACGGAAGTGCCTGTAGCAAACCTAGAGGAGTGCTCTTCAGGCTTGTTCTTTTTTTGTTTCTTTGTTTTTCCCCCTAAATCACATCTGGAGAAGATGGAGGCCTTGGGGTTTTTGGTTTTTTTTTTTTTTTTCATTTAATTTTACGATCTGGTTCCAACTTTAGGCATTCCGATGGTACAAGAAACCTGGATGCCTTGGCCCGAGAGGGTTTTAACCCATGTTGTGCACTGCAGGGGAAATGCGTGCTGGGATCTCTGCTGTTCAGGGACATTCTCCATCTATCTTGCAGTGCTTTCTTTAAAGGTGTGAAGGAACAGAGAATTAAGTGCATGAAAAAGAAGGGCATAAAGCAAGAAACTCACTTAGTTCCAATTACATATTTTATGTTCTTTTTTTGCAAGTTTAACATCTTGCTTTTATAGTATTTCGCTATTGTATACGGTATACTGAATACTGCATTTGAGGCTTTTCAGAAGCTTGCTGGGAGAGCCAGGACTGGAGCTTAACAGTGTTTAAACTTCTAGTCTTAGAAACACTAAATCCTGTTGTCCCTCTGACATTAAGCAATAGTGCTGCACCAGTACTGAACCAGTGTTCAGCTTTACAGAGTATCTGTAATTTAAATTAATAGCAGAATTAATACTTTCACAGTCCCTGCAGCATACTTGATTCTGACAATTAAAAGGCAAAATCACTTTTGTCAAAAAGCTTTGTTCTTCCTCAAATGGCTTCTTTAATTATTCAGCATTCACACCAAGAGAGAACAAATATTGAGGGAAGAGAACACCAGTAAGCTCGATAGCCATAAGAGTCTTAAGACAGGCATTTATTTGTGGTTTTCTTTCAAGGCTTTTCAACTTCTCTAGCACTAATTAAAATCTAAGCTATTTCTGACAATGTTCCTAGGGTTTCACACTAAAACACAGATTTTTTTAAACTTTTTTTTTTTTAGAGAGTTAGTATGTGTTAATCTCATGTCAGTTAATGTACAGGAGCAAGCAGAGAGAGAAAAGATTTCTACCAGCATTGTGCAGTGGACAGGACTTCAAAATACCCTCTGTAAAAATTGCAGAGGCCACACTAAGATGTAGGGAGCGCTCTAAGGTATTCAACAATGTCTACAAAGAATCTTTGTGTTTCTGTCTTTTCTTTGCCAAAAAGAGTCATACATCATCTCTATTGCTAATTCTGCATTGGATCAATGCACAGTGCTCCCGCTTCTTGTGATGAAATTTTCCAGCACTGAATAATTGAGAGGTTTATATTGTAGCCCTTGAGAGTAAAGGCAGATTTGATCTTTTCTTTTTTTTATTTTGGGTTTTTTTTTTTCTTTCTTTTCCGATACCATCCTGCCATTGCTAGAACTGGTGGAGCCCCACCATTGACAGAAATGCTAGAAGGCCCCTCTGGAGGGGCAGAGGCCATCTCTAGCTGTGCTTCAGGCATGCTGCTCACAGTAGGTCTCTAGGCTTTGGGGCTCAGTTTTCTGTAACTTTCCTGCAGATGAAAGCATGCAGTGGGATGGAGAAGTGCAGGAGGGCTTTTGGGTCTAAGCTAATAATTGAAGAAATACTCAAAATGTACACCAGAGACCTGCACTGCAGAGCAGGAGGCGGGGCTTTTGCCTTACAGTTGCTATTGATTGAAGATTTAAGAACTGAAGCACACTTTGCAGTTGTAAAACTTAATAGAACAGGGCACTTACTTAGATTGGGACGTGGCAGAAGAAATGCATGTGAGTATGAGTTGCCTGGAAGAAGGGCCACGGCGTGTGTTCAGTGTTAGGGCAGAGGAACTCAAGAACAATGTCCCAGTAACTGAAGGGGTGTTCTGCTGACCAGCCCTGATATGTAAAAAGGTTCCAGTGCCCTTACCTGAATTTTGTTCAACCTTTGTTAGAGTCAGTTGCTGTTTGCCTAAACCGTCTGCAAGAACAGCATCCCTCTGCAATTGCAAGGACATTTTTATTTTGACTCAGTAATGTTAGATACACAGAATGTATGCATTTATATAGCAAGTGAGCAATTGTCTTAATTTCTCTTTTGTTTGTTTGCAAGTGAAATAAGGCTGATAGTGCAGCCCTTGAGTCTTTCCAAAGAAAAGAGCTGACTTCTTCAGCAACAGGCAAGTATACCTGATACCTTTCCCCAGGTCCGGCTCTCTGTTGCAGCTCGCTCGTTATGCACCAGAGCAGATAGCATTCTTGCAGCATGAGATAATTGTAATGCGTGATGGCTGGTAGATGTCATTGGTATTGGACAGAAAATAAAAAAAATTGTATTTGCTCTCTGAGTGTCTGGTTCTAACAACAGCTTGATTATTTCTGTTACTGCTAGTGATACATAGTCCCTGCTGAGGTTTCACTTCCAGTGGGTATCGCTGGCATTTATCATTATGAATGATAAGGGTGAACGCAGGTTTTCTTGCTGCAGACTCTGGTGAGGGTCCCTTCATGGCTAATGGGATGTAGATTGAGAAGGGAAAGAGGTGATTCTTTACTCAGCCTTTGCGCCAGGCTAAAGACCTAGCTGTAAGCAGGAGTCATTTTACATTAATTCACTCCAGAACTGACAAATAGGGGTTGGTTAATACTATTCAGAGCTTCTGTTTCTGCTTCTGTTTGTGATGGTGGCAAGACATGACTATGCCCTCATCAGGAATGTTATTTTCAGGATGGAGAGACAAATAAGCACAATACTCAATGTGTGGAACTGAAATTCCTTTTTACACAATGCTTTTTTTAGAAGTTTGAATCCCTAACCCAACTGTACCTGAATAATGGGAAGTTAGATAAGCTTTTACCCTAGTTTATCTGGATGGAGCTGAGATTAGAAGTACTTTAACACAGATTTTCCTTCTGTATTCTTACGTATTTAATGTAATTTTTGTTTTCAATGCAGTTCTCAGGATCCTAATGTCTTAGTAACAAATACAGTCTTTTGACTATGGTCACACAAGCACTTAAGAACAAGGAAAGAAAAAGAGGCCGATCTGTGCAATACTGATTTTTGTACCATAATCGTACCAAGGAGCTACAGCTAGCCTTGAGAGCCCTCTGTGCTAAGAACTGTATATATAAATGTGAAGAGATTTTCTTTTTCACTCCTGGGACCTGGCATAGAGCCTGTATCCAGGCACCATGGTAGCTGTCCAGTTCAGGGCTGTTGTCCATCTCTAAAAAGTTCCTTAGACAGCTTAGGTAAGTCGGAAAAAGGAAGAAAAAGCTTTTACTATGGCAGCTGTTCATTCATTCGCTACCTGTAAAACATTGGGCACCCAAGGCTCCTACTGAGTGCTGAAAACAGTAAGTAGCTTTTGGGATTATATGTGTAGGATCTCTAAATATTACTGTTTGGAATAATTAATGTTTTTGCAAGTGTTTGAATTTCTCATCATCTTCAGTCTTGGTGTTCTTTATATTTGCTTGTACAATGAGAAGCCACAACCATCATGAGAAGTGAGTAGTGGACTTGGCCTGTAAATAACAGCAGTCTTTTGCATGTTGCTAATCATTTCTTTCTGAAAGACCTTAGCCTTGTGGCATTACTTAAGGAAAAAAAAAAAGCGCAGCCATTTCTGAGCAAGCACATATTTAGGCTATATAGATATATATGTATCCTTGCTCTTTTTTGTCAGCTTGTGTTATCAAAACAATTTATTATATGCTTCAGCACTGTCCTCAGGGCTTCCAAGTAGCATGCTGGTAAAACAGAGCATCTTCAATAGCATCTGCTCAACAATGCTGCATTTCCAGTTTGTGCTTTGTTGAGAGCTACCTTTCATCAGGTACCGAGTCTGCAGGAGTGCAAAAGACTGGATTTTTACAGGACCTACAAAGGAACCTCCACAAATTAAATTTCTAAGGTTGCAAAGTACCACTTTATAGAATAAGCAAAAGAGGGGAAATGTATTATAAGAAGGAATGTGCTCCTTCAAAATGATTGCTGCGTTAATAGTTTGTATCAAATGGCAATTTTAATTCTGCCTCTATTGGAGAAATAGCAATTAATCTTTTGTAGCACATTGAAAAACAAGGGCTTAAACAGGATCTCGGTGAGGCCATTCCTTCACTTAACCTTGAGCTGGGCAATAAATAATTATAAATGCAGCTATATCGCAAAGCAAAAGTAATTTGGTGGAATAGAATTATCACCTAATGCAGGAATTAGAAATCTGAATTAGGTTTCCTGATGTTCTTTGTTCCAGAAAAGTGTGAATTTGCCTGTGATTTGTGTGTTAAAAAAAAAGGCAAACAAAAAACCCAAAAAACCCACAACCCATGGAGCCGGGTTTTACCAAGCAGCTTTTATACCCAAGCTATCACTAAATGATTTGTATTGCAGTGCTGGTATAGGCAAATGCTCTTGCGGTCTCTTAGCTAAAACTCTCATAGAGCCTCTGATGACAGGACTTGTTTTATGGAGGGAGAAGGTGATGTCCAAGGGACATGGGTGTATTAACCGCTTTCAAATAATTTCCTGCTCTTCACTCAGGGTGCCGTATCATCAGTGCTGCCTTCCACAAAATTTTCGGTGGTACTGCATCATATAAAGTTTCTGCTCCATTGTGGTGAGCTGCTGAGGAGACTAAAGCTACAAGTCAGAGCTGCTTTAGCCTGAGCCTCTCTCCCCTGCCCATGCAACTTCAGGGGATGCCTTTCCCCTCAGGGCTACACCGCTGTTCCTTAGAAGCTGCCATGCGTGCCTTGCAGATCCCAAAGAGGCATTGCTAACCTCACTTCACCTTGGGGCTTTTCAGCCAACTCCGTGGAAGTTGGTCAGTGAAAGGATCAGTGAAGCAGGTATGATATGGGTCATCAGTGTATCATGGAGCAGTGTACAGGATGCTCTGATAACGAGAGGCAAAGGGGGGGG